>CAUYQV010148103.1:0-95857 GCA_963574575.1 Galagoides demidoff | reverse complement strand
AGGCTATTTGGTTATAGCTTTCATATAAAAGGTATAAATTAGTTTCATAATAAAGGTGTGTACATTGGATACTTTTTCCTCCATTCTTGTGATACTTTGCTGAGAAGAACACTCTCCAGCTCCATCCATGTGAACATGAAGATGTAAAGTCTCCATCCTTCTTAATGGCTGCATAGTATTCCATGGTGTACATATACCACAGTTTGTTGATCCATTCATGAATTGATGGGCGCTTGGGCTTCTTCCATGACCTGGCAATTATGAATTGGGCTGCAATAAACATTCTGATACAAATGTCTTTGTTGTAATGCGATTTTTGGTCTCAGTGTGATTCTTCATCCTGTTCACAGCCTCTCTAACAGACCTTATCTCCTCACTTGTAGGGCTTGTTTGCCAAGCTACCTGTGGTTGTACGTGTGGGCTTTAACTCCCTTCCTAGAATGAAAACTATCTGAGAAAGAAACTTCTGTCTGATTCTGGCCTAGCTCTTAGCAGACACACAGACTCACCGTGTCTGTTTTTGTTGTGTATGTTACTGTTTAAAATGCATTGCTTTTAAAGGCAAGGGAAACTGATTTTAGATCCAGGACTGGAGGCGGTGATGTTTTTTTCCCCCTAGTCTGCTTACCTTTTCACTCTGCCAAGTGAGAATGTCAGTGGCTTGAAGCCACCTGTAGGATTGTTTGTCGTGGCTGTAAGCTTGTGGGAAATCTTGAGTGATCTGTTTCGTGTAAGTTGCTTTTTACAGTGGAGGTTTTCCCTGTCTTCAGTTCTATGAATTTTGTGGAGGCTGTGGTGCACGGGTGTTATAGGCTTCTGTTTTTCCATCTATCACAGTCTGTCACCTTTGATTCATTTATTCTCTTGTGTTTGAATTTTTTATGGAGGGCCCAACACGCTATAATTACAGAGGCCAAAGTCATAAAGTAAATCATACTATCTGACTGATGGAGGACAATTTTTGGCAACTCTTACCTTCCCTTTTTATGAATTATAGGTTATGTCTGGTGATTGAGATTGGTGGAGAAGGGGTTGAGAAGGGATCTTGGTGCAATGGAAGAGGGCCTGAGAATACCCTTCTGCCTGCCCGAGGGGAAGTATCCCGTGTTTGCAAGTGTGATCAAAATGACAGGGGCTAAGTAGACTTAAGTAAAAGCCTTCCTCACATTAATAGGAGTAGGTTGTGTTTCCAGAAAGATCATGAAGGCCTTTCACCTTCTCTTGCACCACAGTCTATAGCTACAGTTCCCTACAGAGACTGAAGATGCATACCGTCTAGCCACCCATGTGGTATGCCCCCTGTGCAACATGGCTTCCACGTCGGCTTCTCACCTGCCTCCAGCTGGGTCACCGCCATGAAGCCCCTCCTCTAGGGGAATTCTGGAGTGACCACTGACTTCAACTCATTCCATATAGACTAGAACTGCTCTATCTAGGGGGAGGGGGAGCAAATGCAATAAAATTTTTAATATTCTTATGTCTTAATATTCTGTGGCACTTGTTGGAAATGGCTGAAATATAGTGCTTTTATTTGATAATTTTGGCATGACATTGGTTAGCTTTCAGAACTGTTGAAAATAACCTGTCTACCAAGATTTCAAGGATAATACTGGTGAGAATGTTTGTGGCAATTATGTAATCATGTAGGTTTATTCAGCACACACACAAAAATGCTTTGCTGAAGCATTTTCAAAAACTCTGAGTGTTGCCTATTATGAGTTTGGTAATGAGATGCCTGTTATCTTTAAGGCAAAGGAAGAGATAGAATTTCTTAACAAATCAGCATTAACTTGTTGAATAACTGTTGCAGCCGCCATTAGCGCCATAGGAGCCAAGACTGTTAGCGTCGCTACTCCCAAGATATAACTTCTTTTGTAAAAAACAACTTGACTAAATATTAGATGTCTGTGTAAGTCATTTTCTGCCAGTGAAAACAATTTTGTTCTTCTCTATATCTGTCTTCAAACATTCATTTTTAAGAAGTTCTGGGAAAGGAAGTGAAAAACAATACTTGACCTCTGATACAATGTACTGTTTTGATTATGATCACTACTTTAATAAAATTTATCTTCAAGAAAGCCTTTGGAGTGAGCCCTGAAAATCTTGGGAATGTTTGATTGATCTGGTGTCACTTCTCTCACATCATAAGATGACCATGGAGGCCAATTTGGCTCTTATTCTCTCTAAATTGAAGTGTCTTGATGTTTAGAAGAAAATGAAGGGAGCAGACTGGGTAATTGATGATTGTGTTGGCTCACTGACGGTCTGTATGCAATTTATTGGTGGTGACCAGGATGCGGTGGAAGTTTTTAGTAAATATTTCTGGCCACAGCTCTCTTTGGAACATACCCATTGGGAACATACAAAAGGTCTTTCTTTGCTAAAATAGCTGTTAAATAAGGATTACAAGCAAACAAAAATTGTGAAAATGGCCATTTGCCTACAATTCAGGCAGACAAAAAATTAGTGCCCAGAAAAGAGAAAAGAGAAGTGGCTTTAGTAATTTTACTATCATTGAGACATGCGGGCAAAACAGCACCAGTGGAAAAAAGTCTGGTCTGATGACTTTGAAGAAAACATATTGACCATGTCTGAGTATAATAATCTTATAAAATAATCCCTTATTGTAATAGAATGCTTCATTATTTGTAGAGCAGTTTTCAATTGCTTGTCATATTTAATCTGGGAAGAAGCTCTCTGAGATAGGCATAATTATCCCATTTTACAGATGTGGAAATGGAGGCCCAGAAAGATGAAATCATCTGCCCAAGCTGTAATAGAACTGTTCATCCACTGAGACATGGTAAAGTATCGTGAATTCATCTTTTCATCCATTCTACCACTTTTAGTCATTGTGCATCCTCACTGCTTAATTTGTAAGTAAATCTCAGACACACATTGATGGCCCCCCATGTCTTCCTATTTTTCGTGGCTGAACTGTAGAAGAGGAGCATTGTTCTTGCCTTAAACATCGAAAACCACATTTAGGACTAGAGAATTTCCTGTTTTAAGGTACACTTCTTTGAGGATTTTGTCCGCCCATCTTACTAGAGTTCAAACTACGTAATGAGTCATTTTTCTTTTCCCCTTTTCTTGCGGTGACAGCTTCTCTCTTGTACACCATGTGGTCTGCCTTCTTGAGGGTCATGTCATATTGTCAGGAGATGTTGCCATTTGTAAAAGGCTGTACCAGGTGCTACAGTCCTGTGGTTTTGCTCTTTATCAGGGCTTCAGGGTGCCCAACACCCTCAGGAATACAGGCATCTTTCTGTAGGAAGAGAGCTTCTTTATCATCAGTTATAGAGGTTAGGTATTATTTTTGGCTAACTTTCCCAGAACTTCTTAAACATGTGTCTCAATAAAAATATGGAGAAAGACAGAACCGTTTTGACTGGTAGAACACGAGGAACAGACAGCTAATATTTAGGGACATCACGTTTCTAGAGAAGCACCCAGTGAGGAGTGCCAAAGCCTACCTACATGCCTTGACGTTTTTAAGGAACATGATAAAGAATCGCCTCGCTTAGCAGGAACGGCATTGTTTGTGTCCTGCAAAGCTAATGGACACGCTGCTTTCCTGCTCTTTGCCCTATAGAAATGTTGTTTTCCCTACAACATAAAGAGAGAGTTGGAGTCATGATGCCATTTTATTTAATTCTGAATGCAGTAAATTAGCTCCTGCACTGTGATTTAGATTTCTCTCTCTTCTTTTCCAAAAGTATTCATCAGGATATTTTTCCAGAGGGTCTGGTTGGGACCAAAGGTCACTGTGATCTTTCCTCCTCAGTAGAGATTTTCCAGCAAAGATGAGCTTCATTAAACAATGACTGGGTTCATGCTTTTATTATAATTGCAGAGATTTTACTTCAAACTGTGATGGATTTCAGTATTACCTTTTTATGTACTTCTTTTTGGAGAAGGAATGCCTTAGTCAATCATTTAGAATAATATCTTTTACATAATCCTTTAGAAAACTATAATTTTTACAAGCTGATTTCTTGGTAAGGCAGATGCCATTATACCAAGAAAATACTTAAACTTTGACCATGCCAGAAATGGTTCTTCTTTACATCTGGTGTATAAATGTGCTCAGTATATATTTGTTTAACAGAATAGAAAAGAAAAATATCACAGAGCCTATGGAAAGGAATTAAATTGCAAGGATGTCTTGACTTCAGATTGATGTTGTTTGTGTTATATTTTTTGAGCCTTGGGATTTTCTGAAGAAAGATCTTATCCACAACTGTTCATTCTGATCTGAGGAACTATTTGCCTTCTTAACTTCTTTGCTAGATTATCTAAAGGGAAATATGCTTTCTCACGTTGGTCTCCTTGAACTCACTATTCATGTTGCCTTGTAGGGTCAAAACGCTTTAGAAATTCAGTCAGGAAACCTGCTCCGAAGATCTTTCAAACAGATCTTCCTTTAAGCTTATTGTCCCCTGGATGATTGGCAAAGGACTTCCCCCCTTTAAAAAGGTAGGAACTTGTAAAATTAATCTAAAAATGATCTTCCAGGAAGAATATATACAATGGCAACCATTGCCCTGAGCCAGTTATGTTTATGATTTCTACCTCATTTCAAAATGTCATTCAGCTTGAGTTGTAATTCAGCTTGAAAATTATTTGGGTTGTACTTGATTATACCTGTATGCATTTATAAGAAGGTTCTGCTATAATGCAGGTTGTAATTTTCCGTGCAGCCAGCCCAAGGCAAAGATGAGGGTGGCATCACTTGCAGGCCTGACCTTCTACCTCTGTCCAGTACTACCATACCCCCCATCTCTAACTCTTATGTACTTTCCTATTGAGTTGTCTAATCCACATAGAATAAATCCTTTCCTAAATTCTATATTTATTTTTTTTTCCACCTCGGCTGCACATTGGGATTATCTGAGAGATTTTTAAAATAATCCCAATGCCTGAACCAAACACTGAGAAGTTCTGATTCATTGCTCTGGGGTGCAGCTCTGACATCATTGTTATAAAAGATTTCTGGATGATGCTATTGTGGTACTCAGCTTAAGAAACACAGATGTACCCCAACTCAACTTAGATTACAAATGAAGAGTTGGACCAGAGAGGTCAGTGTCTGACAGCAAATAGTACCACGTATTGGGTTCAAAACTTCTGATCTATTGACTTTAAATTTGGTGTAATAAATATGAGCAAGGTTTTAAGAGATTTGGGAAACTCACCTACAAAATGGGTAAATGTGGGCCCATCTTAAAAGCTATCTCCCAATAAAGATGATTCAAAACCAAGACCAAAAGAGACAGAGACAGTGTTGGAGGTGGGTAATAATGATGATTTTCCAGAAAAGAGAGCACTTGGCCTGGGTCTGAAAATCTGGGTACATTTCAAGGGGGGCACCATCGTCCGTCCATTGCTAGCCCCCATGCCATATTTCTCCACTTGCTTCAAGGAAATGGAGGAAAATTGATAAGTGCCTTCCAGGGCTATGTGAGCCTGACTACATCGAGGCAGTTCTCCAACTCTACCAGCCACAGTCAGACCAGGCAACGAGCCTGTGAGCCACATTGGGCCAGTCCCTAGGGGCAGCATTGGACACCAGGCATCCTTCATGCCGTTCTTGGAGTCGCCTCACATAGTCTGAGAAGTCTCACAGATGGCAGGAAAGGCGTTGAACTCCTTCTGGGTGCTGGGCAGGCCACCATGGTGATGATCTTGGCCATCCCATAGATCTGGTGGGGAGGGGGAAATTCTGGCCAAAGGAAGGCAGAAAGAGTAATATTAAACAGTTTCTGATAAAAGAACTTGCTCAGCAGAAAGGTAATCAGATTATGGGGGCCTTAAATGCCAGGCTTTTAGTTTGGGCTTAATTCTGTGAGAGGCTGGCAAATTGTTAAGTGGGGGAGTGGTATAATAAAACCACTGCAAGGCCAGGAGTTTGTGGTGGGTAGGCAGAGAATCCCTTTCTTCTTTTTCCACTGGGCCTCTGCAGTTGGCAGAAAGCAGGGGCGCTCACCACAACCTCTCCATCCATCAACTCAACACCTGGGCCTTCCTGCTCCTGATCCCACTTTGGCACTAGGCTTCCATCATCAGCACTTTCCAAATTTTTTCTGTTTAAACACCATTTCCTTCATTGTACCTGAAAAGATGTATGGGGAAGCTCTTTAGAGTCCCAGAACTTTCAGTATCTCCCAGCCTATGCTTGGGTTCTGTCCACACCTCATTCCACCCAAAGTAGCCTGAGGACACGTCTGGAAACTAATCAGTATTTCTGGAGAGTGCCTTCTTTTTCCTGGGTATCCCTCATAGACATTTTCCTGACATGCCCTCTCTTCAGATATTACAAAGATATGCAATATACTTTGGAATTTGAAGAAATTTAGGTTTCAACTGGGCCGAGCCTCCATAGATGTTATGAAATTACATTACATTTAATGCCATTTTAGTGGACCTGAGACCTAGGGAGATGGAGGTGACTGGACAACATATATGAACCACTGCAAGGAGCTCTCCAGTGTGGACAAGGTTGCCAGTAGCTCAATAACCTTGGACTTAGGAGCTGTTACTTCATCATCTTCATTAGGAAATGGGGCTGAATGATACAGCCATCTTAGAAAAACATCCAACAGAACTTTCTGTGGTGATGAAAATACCTTCTCTATGTGCTTGTCCAACGTGGAAACTATTAATTACCCACATGTGTCTTAAAATGTGACAGGTGCAACTAAAGAACTGACTTTTAAATATTTTTTTAATTTCAGTTAACTTGGATTTAAGTAACCACCTGTGGTTATTGGTGACCATAATGAACAGGACAGTTATAGTTAATTCTCAACATTCCCATTCTCCTTAAGGCCCAAAGAGCCGCATTCAGGTCATTTCACAGTTCCTATCATCACAGTGGGACAGATGAAATCATTTGTACTTCCATTCCTGTGTATTGGAATTAAAGTCTTTTTTAAAAAATACACTATAATTATAATATGTTATTGTAGGAGAAGAGAAAAGTTTTAGTTTTAATCTTAAAAGGACTGTAAAAATAGTATTGTTTTGTGAGAGAAAAATATGCTTCAGGTTTATGGATGTGGAATGGTAGGGCTTATAAACCCTGCAGCCTTCTGCAAATACTAGGGAAGAGAGGGGTGGAGGCGTAAGTAGACATCGTCAAGGAGAAAGCCTGGCCTGAAGGTGTGCTTTTAATGGGGGTTAGTTTTCATCTGGAGTCCTGCAGAAGTGGTTTCCCTGAGGGCATTGGGGTTTTCCCCTGTAAATAAATTCTCCCAGCAGCTGATCTCCTTGGTGCTAGATTCTCCTAGAAATTCACCCTTATTTGGCATGCTATGACTTAAACTGTCCAAGAAAAATCTTTTTAAAAAGCCAGTTTTTCTCCTAAAATGTTAATTTCCTTGCTTTAGGCGTCTGTCAGCTTTGACTGGAAACTTAATCTGTGGGCCGGGGCCCTGCATTATGTTTCAGTCATCGAAATGGGGCTTAATAAGAATTACTGGAGACCTTCGGAGTCGGAGGAGACTTACTTTTATCTCAGGCTCGGGGATTTGCATTTTGAGAGGTTGTGCCAGCTGACTGGAGTCCTCACAGGTTTCAGCTTGTTGCAAACCCAGTTCGGTCCATTTCTCTCACTTCTGGAAACTTGTGCCGCTGCCACTCACGGCTTATGGATTTACCCTGGAATGCTAGCCTTTGTCCCTAACTGTCGTCTGTCCCTGCCTCAGCAGTGACACTGCAGACAGCCAGTCATTTAATACAACACACATTCCTTGAGAAGTTGGGAGGGGACTTTAATTACACACATCAGCCAAGCCAGCCCGCAGGCCCCTCCCCAGTCAGATTGCTTTCCTAGCTGTGTCCTGCTTGTCCTTCCAGGTCCCTTGGGGTCCCTTCCTTTTCAGAACCTCCTAGAAGCTGAGTATCCAGGCCCCTGTGGATTTCTTTAGATCAATGTTGTCCTGTAGGACTTTCTGTGATGACAAAAGCATTCTGTCTCTTTTCCTGGTCATATGTGGCTATTAAACGCTTGCAAATGGCTTGTGTGACTTAGAACTGAATATGTGATTTTATTTAACTGTAATTTAAACTTTAAAAAGCCCTGTGTGCTCACAGCTATTGCCGAGCTCCAGATCGTGCCCTTGACTTCAGAACAGTATATCTTGGCTCCAACTTCGGGAGCCAGTTTCGTGAGCTCCTTCCAGGAAAGAAATTCTCCTTGACTTCTAAACTGATTTTCTTTTCCTGCTAATTTTGATGGCTGAAACACCGAGCTTGTTATCTTTTTGAAACTCTTCACTGACCGTTTACAGTGGGATGGCCAGCCTTTTTGCTTCTCTGGGCCACATTGGAAGAAGAAGGGTTGTCTGGGGCTACACATTAAATACACAGACACTAACAAAAGCTGATGAGCAAACAAACTAGTCCATGCATAATTTTCATGATACCTGCCGCCGCAGATAAGCAAAACATGTCTCATACAATCTCCATGCAGCCCACAGGCCGCAGTTGGGAAACTCCTATGTGGCTGTACTTGGGTTTAACATGGTTTTGGTTTTTTTGTCTTTTTTTTTCTATTTTCTCTGTCAGCATATTCTTATTCCTTATTCAGCAGCTGCAAATACACAATGAATTTTTATAAATAAGAGGAATTGATCAGAAGGGTAGAAGGTTTGTTCTGGAACTTAAGCATAAGATGGGAAACTTGGCTTTGGAGGATTCAGGGAAATTGAAAGCTACCGGCAAGTGTTGATTGAGCCGCAACCACCCTGTGCAGGGCAGTTTGAGATTAGGGAAGTATGGCAGGGATTTAGACAAAGTCCTTGGATACAAGCTAACAAATACAATTTTACCAATAATTCAGGGGATAAGTACAGGGTCAAGGCAAAGAGTAATGGGAGGTGTTGGTGATTTTAGAAAAGGTTGTCAACAATGGCGTCCCTGCTAAGGTGCTATTTGTGCAGTGACTAGAAGGAAGTTAGGGGATAAAGAGCAAAGAACTCCCAGGTGAGAGGAGTCTAACAGCAAGGACAGCATCCCCAAATCAGAGTCCGCCTGTCCTCTTTCCCACTCTTCCTCATTTCTGCATTGTTTCTTCAGTTTCGTTCTTTTTATCAGAGTTACGTTTATAGACACACATTTTCACACTGGACTCCATAAGAACTAGAGCCAATCAGCAGCTACATTGGTACAAAGAATGGGCCGTGACAGATACGAGACTGTGAAACGTAGCCCAAATAGACCTCCCGGTCTCCTCGGCCATGCAGCATTTTAGACATGCAGGCTCTCCCTTCACCATGAGGTAGATCTCCCTGCCAGTAAGATTATTTGGGGGGGGGGGTGGTAAATTGAAGATGCCAAAATTAGGTTCATACCAAGCCTTGCATAAAAAAGTCTTCTTAAGAAGTAGAAAGTGTTATAATTTGACTTGCTAGCCAAAGATAATTCAACACATTTCAAAGTTTAGGTGACTTATTCCCATAGTACCAAGTGTTACTTCATTTCACAAATGTGTTGTGGTGCTAATAATGCCTGGGTCATAGCTTTGATCCCCTTATTTCATGCATGTGGCTGTTTTCTCTGGAAGGAGCCAACTGTATCCCAGTTCTATATAGGAAGAATGCACCTCAGAGATGTTTTCCATATTAAAATTGCTGTTGGAATGTATCTTGACTCTTGCTGTTGACAATCAAACATTATGGTGTAAATGCTATTCTTTCTTCTCACTGACTGCTGTGGTGGGGTGGGTCCCCTCCAAAATTCACCTTGAAATTTAATCCCCATTTTGGTGTTATCAAGAGGTGGGGACTTGGGGAGGTGATTAAGTCACAAGTGCTCTCTCTCTTCTGCCATTTGAGGACATCATGTTCATCTCCTCTGGAGGACTCAGCATCAAGGTGCCATCTAAGAGGCAGGGACTGGGGCCCTACCAGACACCAAACCTGCCTGAATCTGCAGCTTGGATTTTCCAGCCTCTAAATCTGTGAAAAATAAACTTCTCTTCTTTATAAATTGCCCAGTCTCATATATTTTGTTATGGGAGCACAAATGCACTAAAACACCAATTGCAAGGACTTGAAGAGGGAATAGATTTTTTGCTCTTGGAGGGCGTCATACAAGTCATAGCTACTCACCACATGAGAGACCTTTCTGCTGTTTGTTGCAAATAGCAGTAAGGTCATGACAGCAATGAGTAATGCCCAGGAAAGACAAAGATAAACCTTATACTTGTGCATCAGTTGCACTCGGAGAAAGAGAGCAGAATTGCCCATTTTAAGGGCAGATTCTCAGATTTTGTTTTGAATTTCCTGCCCTTTTTTGTCCTTTATAGCAGCCTTAACAATGCTTGAAACTTTTTTTTTTTAAATTCACTTCCTCTGTTTGAAAAAAAAACTTGAAGGGGGAGGTTTCAAAGTGTTTGGTGTTATCTTAGACACCAAAGTTAATCTGAATATGCCTTTCTTTGTCCTTTTGTGCCATTTTTTCAAGATGAAAGGGACCCTAAAGATTGTCAAGTTTAGCCCACCTGTTTAACGAGTCAGAGAAAAGGCACAGGGGTTGAGTAATTGCCCATGAATATGGAGCCAACTCTTGGTGACTTCAGAGCATTCTCTACTGCAACCTGCTGCCCTCCCATCATGATGCCTCCTACTCCAGTGGAAATCACGTTGCAATATTACATAATTAATTTTTACAGCAGGAAATGACCTCAAGGGGAGAAGATTAAGGAATATTGCTTTGCATATATCTGGGTGTTATCAAATGTATCTCAACTAGATACTTAACAGTCTAACAAAGTTGTTCCTCATTTTCTTCTCTGATTTCTTCAATCAACTCTGAATTAAAGTATGCCGGTTTTATCTTCTTGAGAAAGAAAACCAAACCGAGTTCAATTTCAATATTTTAGAGTTCCACAGTCTTCAGGCGCCACGTTGCCTCCCCATCTCCACATGTCGAACTTACTAATTTTATTAGCATGTTGCCAAATAACATATTAAGTGTCTCCAAGCCAAAGCAGATCAGCTCTTGCCTGATAAATGTGCAAGAGTCAGCAAAGGATTTGAAGATTGAACCCGATTCTCAAGTTACTGCCTATTTGCCACAACTTAACACTGGTTATGAACAGTATTTTAAAACCAGATTATTTGGTTCTAGAAGGGTTGTTTAAAGATCTCCTAGGCACTCTTGGGAACTCTATTACAGCAATGACTGATTTGATTATATCTTTGAAAGCTTTGGAGCACAGTGGTAACAAAAATATTATATTTCAATTTATCTATTCAAGTCAGATTTCCTAAAATATTTTTTAGAAGTCATCAAACTGCTGCATTCAATTGAGGAGTAGGAATAGATTTACCAAGCTCTTAATTATCTTGTCATTCCTTTCCTGTAAGTTTCTTCAGTATGTGGGAGCATTGCCTAGAATGTTAATTTCCTGAGGAGAGAGTGCTTGTGTGGCACTTTTTACCTTCTGGAGGATTTTCACATGTGGTTCAAGCATGTTTTCTCTTCACCTTGACTCTACAAGCTACTGTTTCATAGATCAAGAAATAAAGGTTCCTCGAAGTTAAGCTGCTTGTCTGTATTCTCACAGA
This sequence comes from Galagoides demidoff, assembly GCA_963574575.1. Lineage (NCBI taxonomy): Eukaryota > Metazoa > Chordata > Mammalia > Primates > Galagidae > Galagoides > Galagoides demidoff. The sequence continues at coordinate 84,281 of CAUYQV010148103.1, read as the reverse complement.
TAGTGCATGTCAGACCCTGAACCCACATTCAAGTTTTTGACCTAGAACCCTTCAGCTTCACCAAGTTGTCCTTACCTGTCTCCTAAAATACGTAATTGCAAAGAAGCAAAGCTCTTTTATAAGAAACTCCCTGCCTGCCTGCCCCCTGCCTACTCCCTTCAACTCCCAGGAGCTATACCCAGCATCTTTGCTTTCTACTGGAATGAAGCTCTGCTCTTAAACTTTTACACTGGGAATACCGTTTTCCTGTAGAGATAGGGACTTATGTGTCATTGCTGACTTTGCCTCTCATTGACCTTGGACAAGTGGTTTTATCTCTTTGGCCCTTACTTTCTTCATCTGCAAAATGGTGGTGACGACCAAACTATGTGGTGGTTGTGATGAATGAATAAGACAGTCATGACCACAGTTAGTACTGGACTGAGCATTTGGTCCACAATCAGAGAATTGAACGGGCAGTTTAAATTATTATTAAGGGTAAATCTTTAGATAGCTACAGGAGCTGGCCAGGAAGGATGCAAACACCTTCTCCAGGGAGACATTGCCTCTCATCACCAGCTGTCTGTTGTCATAGAATAATATAGGCCCACTGTTACCAAATATTTTTATTATTTTTCACTTGAAATCCTCTAACTTTAAACTCGGTTCACATTTTAAAAATAAAAGAGTTTAGGCCAAACAGAACAACCTGTGGACTGTCTCCAGCTCAGGCGCCCCTGCAGCAGTCTCTGCTTTGGCTTCTTCCAGCCCTGTCTACTCCAAACCTACCTGGTTGTCAGAAACCAAGCCTCTTGGGCCTCCTTATTTCACACTTTAAATTGGGTGCTTTTCCCAAATACAGCAGCATTTTTGGCCTTTTTCCAGAGGAAAAAATATGGAAATCATCTGTTTTGACCAGTATTTTCTCATATTTAATAAAACTGTAATTGAAAAACCTTGTAGGCACTGGGCATACACAAGACCCCTACAGCACATTTGGGAAAAGAGAGGGGAAATGCCTCCACCAAGAAATCTGTGAAAATTCTAATCTCACAGGAAATTGATATTCAGACCAAATGCCATGCTTAGTTGAAGCAAATGGCTCATCTCAGGGGCTGATTTTTCTGATTCTCTCATAGTCATTACCTTTTTAAAAAGTCTGTTCTTATCAGGTTTCCTATTAGTTTTTGCATTTTTCATTAAGCTGCCTCAGCACCGAGAGTTAAAGTATAGTTTCAACCTTAAATGAATAACTTAATTTAAAAAGGACATCTTCATAAAGACCTTTTCCGTTTCCACTGTTCTTTTGATAAAAATCATTTTTGTGCATTTTAAAAATTCCCCGAAAGAGCAGAAGCATCTTGAGGAAAGGGCCCTGTCTTCCACAGTCTACCCCGTTTACAAGAGTTAGTCATAAGCACTCTCAAAGAACAGATAAATTAATGCTTATTTGTTGATGTTGACTAACTTCCATGGTATGTATAAATTATGTTAGTTGAATCGGAGTGTTATAAAACTCCATACACTCTGTGGTCATGATCTTGCCTCTGTCAATCTGTGCCACTTGCCAATGTTGTTTTGACGGTCACCAAGAGAGTTATTTAATCATCTCTTATTTTCAGTCTCGGGGTTATTTTTCTTATTGCTACAGTGTACCATCCAAGCCCTCTCCGCTGAGGGAGAATTGTTTTCTCAGTTGCTATCACTTTATATAAAATGCTAACTTGAAAGCACTTTTCAACAGAAGCATAAAGTTATTATTTTGACAGTTCATGAAAGAGTGCTACATTCTGCTCCCTCGCTTGATACACTGTATCCATTTGCATTGATGTGGCTTCATTTTCTCAACTGGCTTCCTCTTTTCTTCAGCCCCAGCCCCTACATTCGGATTTTTGGCTCATCTCCGAGTGACCACAGTCAGCCTTTGCCCAATACATACACCATTAAAATCAGCTTTGTCAATAAAAACTAAAAATGCCGCGTATTGAGGACAGCATTTACTGCAAATTGCTCACCTCCCCCGGCTTTCAGAAGTGTATTTTATCCCCATTATCCCTGTTAAAGATGAGGGAACATGATTCAGAGTGTTCCAAGTGTTCCAGCTTTGGGAATATGGAATGCATACTAGTGTTCTGAAATACTGCCTTTGGCAACTATATCATTTATACTTGTAAGAGTCATTCTAAAATTTTAGGTTTTGTTTTCCATTATGTCACCTGAATCTGATTCTGGGAGATATATTCCTGCAAAAGAAAGAAAGGCAAATTCAGCAAGTGTTGGGGGAACTCAAACTCCACTTCATTCTTCAATGATCCAAGAAATTTAAGGATAAGCAAAAAAAAAAAAACCAGTGTATGCATTTTTAGGAGTTATGTGGAGTTACTGAGGCTGGAGAATGTTAAAGAGAAAAAGATGCAATTGAAATTCCAGCTTGGTTATTTTGTTTGTCAGTGGACAAAGCCCATTACTTTTCCATTCAGCTACAGTGTGTTTTAGTCTATAGATGACTTTTTAAAAAATCCTTGTAAATTACATTTTTAAAAATCCTACTTTAAAGAGATAGTCAAGGGCAGTGCCTGTAGCTCAAGGAGTAGGATGCTGGCCCCATATGCCAAGGGTGGCAGGTTTGAGCCCAGTCCCAGCCAAAAACTGCAAAAAAAAAAAAAATAATAATAATAATAATAAAATAAAGAGTCAAGTTTTCCATTTAAAGTCCTTCATTGCATAAGTTTTTTTGAAACACAGAGAATTATTCCTTAATCCCTTAATTGAATTACTTGGTGGATATAAACTTCTTTTCATGCCATTTTCTTAAAGCAATCACAGTGAATAATTAAACATGTGTGCCAAAAGGCTACTGAAAACCGTACCCTCAAAGCTAAACTTCCTCAGTTGAGCAAGTCCAAACAGGGCAAAGTCACACACATACACACTCCTTCAATTCATGTGTAATTGCCTGCATAATGGTGTATTTAGGCTGGAATTATATTACAGTGATCTACAGCTGCCTAGATTCCATATTTATTTACCAGTCCTTGACTGTTAAGTTTTTAAACTAAGTGACAAGTTTACTCAGATCACTTCTAAAACAAAATACATGTATTATGAGTATAGGTAGACAAAGGCTGAGATTCCATTCTGGGATGTTTCCTTGGCCTCCTCATCTTGCCTATTTAAACCTACTTTTGGGGTAAGCCAATGCTATTAACAGTGTACACACTCAAAACACTCTTGTTCCTCAGTCTTTCCATCTGCAAAATGGGGGTGCTTGGTTGTTGACTACTACTTCTTTTCTTCAGAGTCTGACTTTTAGTCACTGTGTTGTTCCATTTTTGCTCAACTCCTCCTGCTCTTGGCTTGGTTCTCAACCTGGAGAACCTTATCTTTCTTCCCTTGCCTCTCAGAATCAGTCATTCTTCAAAAAAATCTATATGTACCTGTGTCGCCTCTCTTTCCCTTTCTGCCTCATGGTTGCACTTCAAGGCAAGGACCTAATTCACATTAGATCGCATTTGTTAATTTTGCCTCTGAAATTAGACTATAAGCCACAGGAAGGGGTGGACCAGCCTGATGTTTGCTCTATATTCCTTGCTGTGTGGGGAGTAGCACATACATTTGATATTCTTAATTGTTGACCAGGTGGTAGACAATTTGCGCATGGAAAAATATATGTATATTTTCTTTCTTTTTTTTTTTTTTTTTGAGACAGAGCCTCAAGCTGTCTCCCCTGGATAGAGTGCCGTGGCATTACAGCTCACAGCAACCTCCAACTCCTGGGCTTAAGTGAGTCTCCTGCCTCTGCCTCCAAAGGAGCTGGGACCACAGGTGCCTGCCACAAAACCTGGTTATTTTTTAGTTGCAGCCATCATTGTTGTTTGGCAGGCCCAGACTGGATTCGAACCTGCCACCTTAGGTGTATGTGGCTGGTGCCTTAGCCACTTGAGCCACAGGCACCTAGCCTATGTATCTTCTCTTACTAAGTTTTCATGCTAGGCTTTTGACTAGAATGATTTCCCTGCTTTTTCAAAGGGATTTTAGAATATTGATTATGTCTGTCTCGAAAGGTTTTAAAGAGAGTATTGTTATTACAAAAACACTTGCATGAAAAAGAAAAAATGATGCTTTGGGGCCACTTATCTTTCTATCCCCTCCCTACATCATGCTCACCCTGCCAGAGATGGTTTTTCCTCTACTGATCCTGGTGCTCCAGAGACCATGTGGGACTGTCACTTGGATGAAAGCCACACACATTGCCATGGCAGAATCTGCCTTGAATTTGTTTTAAATTCAAACAATTTGTAAGTACATAAAAATGATAGGAAATTCAAAAATGACAAAAAGATATAAAGTGAAAAGTTTCTTCTCCACGTCAGTTTTACAGCCATTTATTTTCCTTTTATAGAGCCAGATAGTGTCTGATTCCCACATTCTTGGATCTACTCCCAGAGAGAGTCTACATAATACATGTGAATATACATAAACATATACTAACACATGTGTGTATGTGTTATGTGTGTGTTCTCATGAAACACAAACAGTGTTGGTTTGGTGTGGTGTGTCAGAGTTCTAGCTTCAAATAGATGGCAACCCTTAATTTAGGAAGAGTTTGGCAAAAGGACTGTTTCTAAATGTGTGCACAGAGTTAAAGGAAGCCACCGGCAGGAGTGGGGAAAACATGATGCAGATACCTGGGTCCGGTGATTGGTGTATTGACTGCCCAGGCCCCAGGGAGCAAAGAAGGGGAAGAAGTAAGTCTTAGAAACAGCTGTCTCAAGACCATCTGAGACCTTCAGGAGAGAGGCTCAGCCAGGCAGCTGGAGAAGATTCCCAGAGAGGGAGCCAAGACACAAATATCTGAAATGCATTCCCCTTGGCCCCTCTTTCGTGCCACTGAACTTCCCCATTGGCCAAACTTAATGGAAACAGAGGACCAGAGAGCTGGTTGGTGTTTGTGTTGTCCATAAAAATCAGCCTTCTGGGGCAGAGTTAAGTGACAAAGGGTAGAGAACAGATCCCTAAGGGCAGTGGAAGACAGCCAGCCCAGGTGGGTCACTCTACACCTTGGTCTGCACCTTGTTTTGTTTTCTTGAATGCTGTAGCCTGGGCATCAACATTTACAAAGATAACTCCAAGGAGGTGCCTTTTTAACCATTGCTTATCTCCTTTGCTTGTGTGGGCCTGATTTGTTTTACCAGTTCTCTCCAGTTGACCTGTTAGGTTGTTTGCAAATTGTGTGCCCATACCAATAACACTGCAATGAGTTTATCAATGCATATCATATATTCTTAGAAGTGAAAGTGCTAGGTAAAAGGCTATTTGCATTTGTAGTTTTGGTAGATATCATTGACAAATACTCCTGCTTTACACCCCAACATTACAAGGGGTGTAAATTACCTGTGTCTCCACACCCTGCCCAACTCACTGTGTTATCTGATCTGTCGATCTTTTTCAAGATGAGTTAGGTAGAATATGGTAAGTAGTTTTAATCTGCATTTCTCTTGTTAGCAATGAGGTTGGCATGCTTTGATTTTGAAACTTAAGGTGACATGGTCAGAGCTAGTATTTAACGCAGCATTTTTTAAGCCATAGTGAATTTTGTGGGATATACCATTTGTTACCAATGAACATTGACAATGATTTAAAATGGCTTTAATTTTTCTGGCATTTATTTATTGCTTACTATCTAAAAGCAGGATTATAAGACATTATCATTTCATAGAGATTTTAGAGTATTGATTATCCTTGGAAGGTTTTTTAAAAAGTGGTATTACTACAAGAAACATTTCCATGAGGAAGAGAATCGATACTTTTAGACCACTTGTCTGAGTTTCTTTCCTACACACACCAAGAGTTTCATTCCCCATTAGCTGAAGGATGGTTTTCCCACTGTTGATCCTGGTGCACCAGAGTGTGTGGAACTGTTACTTAAAGGAAAGCCCCCCGTCTCCTTTCTTGAGATACTTATAATTACATAGGGAGTTGGAGTGTGGATACATTTTTAAAACTGTAAAGAAGGAAATGTATTCAGTTGTATTGAAAGTTCAAATTACCATGTACAGTAGATGTTCAGAGAAGGGAAATATCTTTTAACAGTTCCTATCTTTGAGTTAGTCATGAGGTGTTTTTTGTTTGTTTGGTTGGTTGTTTGTAGTAATTGACCAAATCATTCCTTGGGAATGTCTTTCATGAAGAATTACACAAGAAATCCTCCTAGAGGCTTAACTTGCCTCCTTGTTCTCCGTGGGAGAACATGTGTGACCAGCCAATAGATTTGTCCCCCCAGGTCTCATGGGCTGTGGTGTTTGTTGCCGGCATCACAGTCTATGGCAGCTGTAAGCCAGATGGTTGCCTCAGTGTCTGACTCTGAAATGCCAACTGCAATTAAAAACCTTCTTTTAGAGAACAAGTCTTTCAATTCTGGACCCATATGGTGATCAGGCCCTCTGGGTCTGTGATCATTTAAGAGGTCAGGCTCACGAGAAAAGCAGATGGAAAGAACTGTAAGACGAGAAATGCCTGTAAAGTGGTGAGGAGTAGGTCTTTAATTTTGCTAAATCTAAAATCAGAGGAGAAAGAGAAACAATTGCCCGTCAAAACTGGGTTTTCCACAGCCTTCCTGTTCACCGTGCAGCGGACTGATGGCCTCTGCCTTCCTGGGAGCAGCAGCTCACCCCCTGGCTGTGACGGTCAGCTGCACGTGCAGTTGGCTTTGCTCTTGTACCTACTACTCTAAAGGTTGCTCTGAAGTGTTTGTAGATATAATTAACAAATATGATCAGTTGAATTTAAGTAAAAGAATTTATCCTCAATAATGTGAGTGGGCCTAAGCTGGATGAGCCAAAACAGAGGTTTCCCAGAGAAGAGATTCTGCCTCAAAACTGCGGCACTGATTTCTTTCTGCCGGAGTTTCCTGCCTGTCGGTGTGACTTATAAATTTCAGACTTGCCAGCCCCTATAATTGCATGAGGCCAATATGCTACCCCACACCTGCAGGTTAAAACTATTCCCAAGGGATCTGTGTGCATATTAATATTTGAGAAGCACTGCTCTAAGGCATGTGGAGTTGCATGCCCAGGTTGCAGTGGATCACTCTTGGAGATGCTACATTTAATTGCATCAATTTTAGTAGTCCTGCTATGAAATATACAGCACTCAACAAGACATCTTCAGGTGTATATGGAGTAAAGAACTTCTTAATTCCTTCTAAAACATGCCAGAAAACAACAGCAGATGGATACATGAATTCAGAGACGCATGAAAGCGTTCCTGTTTAGGATTATTTGATTATTTGTGAAATCTTGAGATTTTACCTAACACTTTATCTGCTAGTAGATGCCATCTTAAAGATTTGGACTGAAAAATCATATTCAAGATTCCTAACGTTTATCTAAGTCTAAACCTTATTAAGTTGTTCATGCAACCCTCAAAGACACTAGTGCTGTTCCAGAAATAGACACGGCTAAGCACTTAATTCATATTCTCGAGACCTGGAACCTCTGTCTGTAGGCCATGAGTTTGGGGAAAATGTGAGATGAAATGAGGAAGGCAGTTTGACCTAGAGTGAGGGTCTTGTTATTACTCATGGGCTTGGTGAAGAGAAGTGAAATAGGATGGGTCATGTGACCTTATCATATGCTGAGAGAAACTGCCCACATTCACTTCCCTAAGTGAAGACCTTGTAGGTAGGAGACATTCTTATCTGAATCTATTTCTGGAAATCTTATGAATAACTAATCTGACTGCTACAGGTGGAAAATTTCCTAAGAATGGTCTGCTGCTCCTAGAGGATCTACAGGAATTAAAGTACAGTCCCTCAGCTCCACTCATGGGGGATTGGTTCTAGGACCCCTCCCCCAATACTAAAATCCACAGGTGTTTTAAGTCCCTTAATAAAATGGCATAGTATCTGTCTGCTCACGGCAATTAAAAGATAAATGAATAAATAAATGAAATGGCATTGTAGTTGCCTGTAATCAGTACACACCCTGCCATATACTTTAAATCATTTTTAGAATACATATAATACCCATTACAATGTAAATGTTGTGTAAATGGTTGTTATACTGTATTGTTTAGAGACTAAGAACAAGGAAGAATTGTCTGTGGATATTCACTGCAGCCATAGCCATTTATTTTTTTAAAAAATTTTCAAGTTACAGTTGATTGAATCCACAGATGCAGAACCCCCAGAGTGGAGGGCAGACTGTATACTGCCCTAACACAGCGCACCCTAGCTGAAGATCCTAGATTAATTTAATAACCTGAATGAAAAGTAATTTTGAAGCTGGCTTAGGGTTCACTATGGGGTTAATTAGGTGGGTTTTGTATTGTTATTTACAGACTGGATTCCTAGCTATTCACACATATGTGTTTATTTTCCACTCCTTTGGCTTCTCAGACATTACGTGCAAAAATATAAGGAGATGTTGTTTGGTATGTGAAGTCCCGATGGCACCATCCTGTCCTGTGGATTGGGGTGCACAGATCAGTGTTGCATACTGCAAACGACTGTCACCCTCCCACCCCACACCACTCTGTTTAGCAGCATACCACTTTGCGTGTTATCTGTGACTCTTGAGGGTTCTGGGTTTGGCTCGGGATTCTTCAGCTGGATTTATAAGCCTTGGGGAATCTATGAACTGTCTGAACTGATGAGCAAAAGTTCGTATCTGTTTCTCTCCCCCAGTGACTTGGTAAGGGTTTCAACAAACTTAGGTGACCCTGGTAAAGGTTTGAGCAGCTTTGCCCTTTGAACGTGACTATCCCTCCTACCAATACAGAAAGCACAAAGTACCCGAGAGCTTGTATCACATGGAGGAATGAGAATGCTGGCTTAAAACAAAGATTGGAAATTGATATGACATCAGGGGCTGGCCAGAATGGTTAAGGTGGGGAGACTCCTGGGGTCAGCCCAGAGGGAATCATTAGCTGGTGGTGAACACGCCCTGCGTGAAGGTTGTCAAAAGAAACAAATGTGGGTCGGGCCTTAGCAGTGGTGGCTTTTGGTCGCTTTTGCTGTAATGAGGAGAAAAATAAGATGTTCCCTGCCTGGATACTTGTGATGTAGAAGAACCTTTCCTAGTACACAATAGGAGCTTGACACTTACAAATTCCTCTTAAACACCACCACCTCCCCTTGTATGCCTGTACCTCAAAGATGGACTATAGGTGGATGTTTGGCTTTTTTTTCTTTCTGTGGAATTCAATAGAAAGGTCTTCTTTAGTTGAGGCTCCCCACATGCACTGCACACCTGCACTGCTCCTGGGGCTCCTGGTGGTGGTGTACCTGGAATGGTGCAGACTGGTGGCGGCTGCTATTCCTTTTCTCTTTCTCCTCCCTCCCTCCCTCTGTTCTCATTCAGGTCCTTTTTCTCTCTTCCCTGTTGATCACTTCTGCAGGCATCAAACCTAAAGCACTTACACTTGTCAACGTATCTGTGGCTGCCAGCACCAGTCTCATCTGTTTTCATTTCTATCTTATCACTCCTGACTCCTGGCACTTTCCTCACACTTCTAAAGTTTTGCTAGAAAAGGACTGGCCAGCCCAGAAAAAGGATTGCTTTTTATCTGAGGTGTAAAAAGAGCTAATCATCCCTCTTTAGGGGCGCATGTGTTTCACAGGGAACTTCTAACTTGATCGAGGAACTGTTTCTAAAAATTCTGATGCACAGGCCACCCCCTAGAATAACTAAGTCAGAATATCTTAGAGTGGGACCCAGGCTTCATTAGTTTTTAAAGCTCCCCAAGTGATTGATTCCAACATGCCCTGAAAGTTGATAATCACTAATCTAGGCTATAATCTAAAATGCTAGAAAGCTGAATTACATGTCATAGAGGTCTGATTTCATATTTAAGAATAACAAAGCTGTCTAATAAGCAAATAAATGTTGGTCTAGAACACACACTCTCTATGTCTATATATATACATATCAAATAAGCAAAATAGGGTTGCCCCTTTTCCTTTTTTTTTTTTTTTTTTCTTTTCGCTTTGGCAATATCTTCTAGGGAAATCAGAAGGGTTGAATTAGTTGACAGATGGATCCAAATATAACTATTGTAGAAAATAATATATTCATTGTTGTGTTAGTCCCAAATTTAACACAAGGTTCAGAAAGCATTTCTGCCTGTATTTTTAGCTAAACATAGAGCTCTTGGTCTGGGAGATGCTGAGAATTTCATAATAGTTTCTTATTTAAAAATATACTTCCTGCAGTGAAGTGGAGGCTTGAGAGGGATGAATGGGTTTATTTTTTTCTTCTATATTTACTTTCACCACAAGAAAGTGGATCTTAAATTTGTATGTGTTTATATTTTTAGAGACCCAGGAAACAGGTGCTATGCCCAAGCTATAAGAAAATTGCAGGGCGAAGTATCAGTGACAGAAACCTAAAATTCACAAGGCAGAAGGCGACCATGGAAAGCCATCAAAGCTGGTCCTCTGCAGGCAGGAGTCCAGGTCACACAGGGAGAATATGGGGAGGTTTTGCTCAGGCCTGTCTAAGACTTGTGCCCTGGGGAAGGATCTCTCTGCTTTTTAAGAGCCAGTGACCAGTCTAGTGCCTATGTAGTCTAAGAGCTTCATCTTTCTGGTCTAGCACATATCAGCATTACTTCATGTTTGCTGCTTGAGTGCCTCATAGCCTTGCCTTCCTGTGACTCTCCAAACTTATTTCATTACCACCATCACCCATAGAAATGGATGTCCTTAAAGAAAATAAAGGAGAATGGGGCATTATATCTTTTTTATTGCCTCTCAGCACACGGCATGTGTTTTGTAAAAAAGCTTGTTTTCAATATTTTATTGAACGAATGTGAATGCGGACCCCATTTCTAATCACACTCCTCTCTAATCTGAATGAAGTCCTAAATCCTGTCCCCATGTAATGCTGGTCTGTACCGGAACTCTTTCTCTTCATGCCTATGTAGTTTCATCTGTTCGCTCCTGTTATTCAATACATCTTTTTGGATATCTTCTTTTTGTCATATCTTTTTGGAAATGACAGACTCTCTTTTTGGCACTGAAGATACAGCATATAAACAAGGCAGATAAAGGCTCGTGGAGATTACATTTTGATAAATGGGTTATAAGCAGGTACGTGATCCGGATAGTTTGTGCAGATGATAAGGCAGAGGCCTTGTGCTAGTTATTCAAAGATTGGTGTAGGATGAAAAAGTGACATTTAATCAGAGACCAGAAAGATGACAAGAAGCCAGACAAAGGTAATAGCAAATGAAAAGCCTAAGGAAGGAATGAACTTGGCTTCTTCCTGGAAAGGCCCACGTGTCCTTATTGGTGGTGGATGTGGCTGCAGAGGCCGCAGGAGGCACATCCTTGAGGTGGAATCAGGCTTTATTTGCCTTGAGAACCTCAACGCTTCACCAATGCTCGGGACTGGGGCTGGGAGGCTCTCAACCAGTTTTCCTCAGAGCAACAGAGAGAAGTCAGTAGTCCAGTCCCTTGCAAAGAGGCCCTTATAGCTCTTTCAGGAGTGGGACAGGCAATGTTGGTGGAGGCAAAGTCTTGTGCCTCCATCCAGGGTCTCACCTTTAAGTTGCCCACTATCTTCTGTACGTCACGACTCTGCTTGGCTGTGACCTCTTTGTGCCCATCTGGGCTGTGACACTTGTCTGGCTCTCCCATCCTCTGTGTTTTCTTCTATTTTGGGTTACTTGGACCTGGTCTGTTTTCTTGTCTGTTCCACTAGCTGAACTATAATTTCCTTAAGGGTACTTGTTTTTGTGTACCCAGCATCCAGAGCTATGCAGTGGGCCAATCTGTGTTTCTTTACTGAGTGACAGGTTTTTGTGGAAAGCAGGGCTTATGATACCCACTGACAAAAACGAGAGGCTTCTCAACCACCACCACCCCCCACCACACATCGGCTTTTATTCCAAGTTGCATCCACGAGGGAATCCTAAGCTGATGTGAAGGAATTATTTTGCCTTTCTCCATATTATTCTCACGATATCAACTTCGTTTGAAATTGCGTAGTGCCTTCAGGAATTCCTTGGCAGGCTGCCTAGATGGTGGATGATTATTTAAGATATCTTTCTCTTCCCCTAGTTAATAATGACATGATGGTCACTAACAACAATGGCGCCGTGAAGTTTTCACAACTGTGTAAATTCTGTGATGTGCGATTTTCCACCTGTGACAACCAGAAGTCCTGCCTGAGCAACTGCAGCATCACATCCATCTGTGAGAAGCCACAGGAAGTCTGCGTGGCAGTATGGTAAGGGAGCCCTTTAAGATACTGCTCTTTTGGCTCGGCGCCTGTGGCTCAATCAGCTAAGGCGCCAGTCACGTACACCTAAGGTGGCGGGTTCGAATCCTCAGCCCCGGCCCGCCAAACCACAATGATGGCTGCAACCAAAAAATGGCCGTCGCTGTGGCGGGTGCCTGTGGTCCCAGCTACTTGGGAGGCAGAGGCAGGAGACTCGCTTGAGCCTGGGAGTTGGAGGTTGCTATGAGCTGTGATGCCATGGCACTCTACCCAGGGGGATAGCTTGAGGCTCTGTCTCAAAAATAAAAAAATAAAAATAAATAAATAAAATAAAAAGATACTGCTCTTTTTCCTCTGTTAGAAGTATTGTATTGCATGTTCACGGTATATAGAGTCGTCATATCTCCACCCCCTGAGTGTAGTAGACACTTACCCCATTTCTCTTTCCTTTAGCTCATCTCTCTTTGAATTGTTAAGTGTAGTTTCCAGGGCTGTTCTCTATACTCTCTCACACACACATGTGTATGCATATATATGTGTGTTTAGGTGTGTGTGACATGTACGAGATGCTCTGTAGTATTATAATAAATGTGTAAACCTTTCCTTGTATCAACAAGAGAGATTTGCCACTTACTACACACTTACTTGATAGCTCCTCAGAATCCCACAGTGACAGCAGGAGCTTTGTTCTTCTGCGGTAATCTCAGCTCCACGTTAGGGAAGGAGAGATGAGAGATTGGCTGTTGGAAAGGGAAATCACCTCCCTAAAATGGGGGAGCTACTTAGAGAACCAGGAAAGCAATCCATTCCTTAGTCAAAAGCCCTGGTTATATCATTCATGACCATTGGGCTGTGTATGACATCTCTCTCTTTTGGTCAGATTCTCCACTCTCTGTATGTGGTCTCTCTCCGTCTTGGTAACTCTGTCTCTCTCTAACTCTCTCTTTCTCTCTCATTCCCTCCATCACAGCCCCCACACATGCACATCTCATAACTCTTTATACGTACATGGTGCATACTCATCAATCATTTGATTGATTCATCGTTATGGTTTGGGAGCATGAGCAAGAGATAAACAACCTTGATCATTAAAACAGTCCCAGTTTTATAAAAAATGTATGAATTAGTTAATGGGATATGACATGTTGTAGACTTATTCTGATATCTTTAATTTATTGGCTATTTTTTAAAAAATTAACTTATGTATCTCCTGGCCAGTTGGCAAATAAGAATATAAACCTAAATATCTCTCCCTGTATTTTTGGAAAGGAGCCTTTTGAGACTTTCTGCAGACTACATAGGGTTAGCCTTGTTGACAGATCGGGAAACCTGGCAAATTTCTGTACATAGCAGGGGATAAACTGGTTTCTTAAGAACTAAAGGAACGTTAACAGCAAAGACTTGTCATGACGGCCTGCTGTACCTGCCTGCTTAACATACGCCCAGTTCTAGGCAATGCTTTTGAAGAAGAGATTTTGACAAAGAATATGTTCAGAGGAGAGGGACCATTGTGGTTAGAGGTTTAGAAAGCAAGCCATCCAAGGAATGGCTTAGGCAATTAGACAGGGTTAGTACAATGAAGAGGGGACATCCATGCTGTTGAGAGAAATTGAAAGGCTCTCAGGTAGAAAATATAATAAGCGTATTCTCCATAACTCTGACGAGGTGAGAGAGGATCCGTAACATTTACAAGAGAACAGACTCATGCTCAGCATAAGTTTAAACATTTTCACAATCACGATTTCCCAATAGGAGAACAGGCTTCCTTCCTTGAAGTGTCAAGTGAAGTTCAGACGAGGCTGGATGCCCACGTGTCAAATAGAGTGCAGGAAAGATTGAGACACCAGACTAGGTGGCCTCAGCGCTTCCCTCTAGGGTTACTTAAATGCCTACTGTGGTGCAAGAGGTTATGTCTGCTACCCCAAACTGCCTCTTTAATTAAGACTTTTTTTTTTTTCTTGACTGATATTCCAAGCAAGCCCTAATGATTGAATGTAAATAGAGTCTCTCTGGAATAGAGGCTTTGCTACTTTCAAAAAATGTGAACATGTAAGAGAGAAGAGACCTCTCTGTCTCCCCTGTGTCCCACCTGTACAGAGTAAATATGGTGAACATCCTTTTGACCTATCTTGGCAGAGGTGAATTCCACTGTGCAGCAGGGTGTTAGCGGGAAGGACGGCGTAGTGCATGCAGTAGTGTGCCTCCGGGGCTCCTCTGTGGGACCCAGAGGTGCTGGGGGACCACCCCTAGGTCTTCTGCAGGGACTTCCCCCCCACTGGCAGGAGCTGCTTCTTTCACCTGGGACCCTCTTCATGGGCAGCAAGCATCTTAGGGCCACTTTACCTCAGTTTGGGACGACTCTGCAGAAGCATCTCAGCTTCAGAACTTCCCTGGGGTACCTGGGGCCTCTGTTACCACCTGCTTGGCGGTTTGGCTTCTCTTCCTGTGCAATGCTGCTGCCTTTGATCCCTCGCAGCTGCATCTCTGCAAACCTCCTGCACAGCCTCAGTCTGCTTCTAGGAAACCCGCAGCAAGGCAGCTACTGTAAAAGTAGCCAAACATGGAAACTGAGAGGCTCTGCTATGGTTGTGGGTTCCAGTGCTTTATCCGTTCTGCTGTTCTTCTCATACATCCATCGATTCATTCATTCATTTGTCGAATGTTTTGACTGTGCACACCATTCCATGCACAATGCCTACTCCTCCAAGGATGGAAATACTTTAAAACCGAAGTTAATTATTATGGTGGGTCTTCTTTTAATAAATATTGACATTCTGTTCAATAACTCAGAGTAAATGTTGGAGGAGAAAAAAATAAGTCTATATTTACTTCATTGTATTTACCCTTTCCATGCTCAGCTGTATCGGAAGAGTTTTAAAATGTTAGCTCTTCCAAGTAGGAAGCACTCACTGTTGGAGCAGTGAGTGGAGAAAGCAGTGACAGACTTTACCCAGGCCAAGTATCATAGTTGTTTTCTCTGTGCAATTTTAGTCCTCTAGACAGCTAGGAGGTCGAAAACAAGAGGCCCCAAACGAACTGCCCAGTAATTATAGAGCAGCCCTACTTCATGGCTCACGGTTCCTTAATTGGCCTCTAGGAGGTTCACAGAGAAAAGGGACCATGCTTCCCCCCAGCACTGCAGAAGATTCGGCATGTCTTCATTTTATTACCAAAACCAAAAGCAACCTACACTCACACACAGACACACACACACACCTAAAGGGGCAGGAAGGGTGGTGCTCTTTTTCTATGTCCCCAACTTTTACAAAGACTGCTCAGTCGCTTTGGAGTTAAGATGTCTCAACTTTCATTTAGTTTCATTTGATGACCTGATAGCCACTGTAGAACAAGTATTCCTGCTCTTTTCGTACCAGCAGGGTCCCACTTCCCCAGGGCTTACTTTGCTTGTGCCTTCTGGAGTTCTAGCACAGAAATCCTTGAGCTCTTTCACAAATGGGCATATGTGCCTATGCTGGGGGCAAGTCCAGGCTATGTGGATGTTGTAAACACTGGCCCCATTCCTGGTTGGGCTCTTATCTTCTTGTTGACATACTGTTGTTTAGTGTCCTTGAATTAAGCTAAGAAGGAAGTACTCAGTGTTGCTCTCTGTCCTGGGGATGCCCTACTTCTTTTCTAGGTGAAAGCTGTGTCTTAGCTGCTTCTTGCTTCCAGCCTGCCTTCCATGCTGAGCTTGTATGTGGGGGAGGTGGGGGGGAAGGGTGATATTCAGAATCCTTTTCCCAGAAGATCACATTAGTAAAACTGACCAAACCAAATTAGCCCTCACCTGAGCTGCCCCTTTAGACATAGAGAATACCATTCAAGACAAGTATTTTGCATCAGAAAAGGGCAGAGAAGGGAAGGAGGATGTCAGACTGACTTGGTGTTGTGCAAAGTCATTCTAGAGCAGTGGTTCTCAACCTTCCTTGACCCTTTAATCCAGTTCCTCATGTTGTGGTGACCCCCAAGCATAGCAACAAAAATAATTTTACGGTTGGGGGTCACCACAACATGAGGAACCGGATTAAAGGGTGGCGGCATTGGGAAGGTTGAGAACACTGCTCTAGATGCTACGCTGGTGTGAGAGCAGAGGGAAGAGGGCAGAGTGGGGCTGCCCTTTCCAAGGATGCCACAGTTTAGTTTGGCTTTTACAATTATAATAGTGGGTATTGATGGTGTTGTTTTAAAATGTAATGTACATTGAGAGCCAACTGAACATTTCCTTAGACCCAAGGACAATGCTTTGTCAGAGATTGTCTGAGCTCTCAGTTGAATTAGCCTCTAGATAAGTCATGCGAAGGGATACAAAATGTACAAGTCATTGGTTTATGACAGTGTAAAATATTTTATCAAAGTGTAGATGAAGAAACTCTAAAATCTCTCCCATATGTTTTCATTCTTTCTTCTCTATTGATCCTTTCTGTAATTCTGGAAACTGCAATTCTTTATCTGGGATGTTTCTTCCCGTTTTTTCTACACAGAACCATCCGCTGACCTGGAATATGCCCCTCACACTAAGTGCCCCGAGGCCAGCAAACAAAAAAGAGGAACTGTGACTGCTTCCCCAGGCGTGCTGCATGAGACTAGCCAGACAGGATAGAGGCTGCCCAATGAGCTAGGGAGGCAAGGAGAGCCTTGCGGGACATTTAGGATGGAAGGTTTAAAATCATCCTGAGTACCTAGGAATGTTCTTTTTTCCCCTTGCCCACCCCTTTAATGATTTAATTAAGATTTAATGTGCAAAATCCTCTAGCAGGACTGCCCCCAAGGTGCACCATTATATTTATAATCATAAGTAGGTTCTGGGAAAAAGCAAAGGAAAACCATAAATGAGCAGACTAGAGGCCAACCTGCTAATGTTGGAGAACAGGGACCGGTTGCCTTTGCTAGCAAGAGCTTCATGAAGGAAAAATAGTCCAAATTGCCTTTAGTCCAGAGACCTTGCCATTCATTCATTCTTTCCTTTTCTCCTCCCCCACCCCCAACAAACTTCTGCACTCCAGGAGAAAGAATGATGAGAACATAACGCTAGAGACAGTTTGCCATGACCCCAAACTCCCCTACCATGAATTCATCCTGGAAGATGCTGCTTCTACAAAGTGCATTATGAAGGAGAAAAAGAAGTCTGGCGAGACTTTCTTCATGTGTTCCTGCAGTGCTGATGAGTGCAATGACAACATCATCTTCTCAGAAGGTGCGTTTTCTTCTCTGCGGGGAGAGGGGCTGGACACTTTCCGTGTAGGTGCTCTGCAGCCTTCATTTTTACTCACCCAAGGCACATCCTCCTGTAGCTGATGCTGGAGAATGGATCAGGAACCCATTCGCCTGGGGGAAAGGAACAGTTAGGGTGTAGCAGGGTTGGTTTTGGTCTTTGTCAAATCTAGTTCACTGGGCTTACCTTATTTCTTGTCCTTAACAAATAGTTTCTTTCTGTGTTGATCAGTTTGATGGAAGTATTTCGGATTGCATGTGAAAACCCCACACTGTACCCCAGAAGTGTATTAATGTACATAGTTACCATTCAATAAAAAAAAAAAATAGTTTCTTTCACCTGGAACAGTGGTTCCCAAAGTACAGTCCCTGGAGCAGCCAGCATCAATATCACCTGGGAACTTGTTAGAAATGTAGATTCTCAGGCCCCACACCAGCTCAATCAGGAACACTGTGTTTTAGCAAGCCCTCCAGGTGAGTCTGGTGCAGCTACAATGTGAGAACCACTGGTCTAGAGATTTGGAGGGGGATGTTTGACCCCAAAGGGCAACTTTATTTATAAGTAAAGTTGTTTTGTGTACACATTCCTAGGATTTTTCTTTAGTAGTCCCATTTGAGAAAAAAAAAAAATTGAAATGCAGAAGGAAAATAGTGAGCCAGAATTTACCCAGGAAGCCAGGGGGTGTCCAGATTCGATATTAAACTCTATCTTTGAAATTCAGCTTTCACTCAACTTGAAAGGAAGGCACACACTATTCCCTCATTTTAGAAAACTGTTCAGTAGTTTTTTTTAATTGCAAAGGCAATATATGTTCCTTATCAAAAATCAAACAAACCAAATGTCAGTGAAAGTTAAAAAGGAAAGTGCATTTTTCTCATCCCCTCATTTCTGACCCCACAGTAATCTATGTTGACAGTTTGTTGAATGTATATATGACTCTGTTATTCATTCATATTCTCTCTCTCTTTCTCTCTCTCCCGGGTCCCCACTTCTCTCCTTTACTTCTTCCCTTTTTGCAGATATCTGTCCACCCTTCCATCCATTCCATTCACTTGTTCATCTTTCAATGCAAATATTTGATCATACTATAAATAGTATTTTGCAACCTTTTTTTATCCAACGCATTCTATATTTCCTTCTTAACAAGGTAGTATAAATAGATACACTGTGCATCTTTTAATTGTAGTGTAGAATTCCATAAAATATATCGTCTTTCATGACTGATCTCATTATTCCCCTGTTGGTGGCTTATTTAGGTATCTCCAGTTTTCCAACTTAATGCTGCATTGAATGCCTTTGTAAAAATATCTTATACATTTGTGCTAATATTTCTGCAAGATAGATGGCTAGAAGTGAAGTTTCTGGATTTGAAGTTATGCATATTTTAAAGTTGAATAACCACTACTAAATTATTCTCCTTCCAATAAAGAGATGTGATCATATAGATTTCCAAGGGCCTTCTCCAACAATGGTGATGACTATGTCTTTCAGTTTTGCAGTTTGATACTGTAAATAATATTCTCTGTGTTCTAGGAATGTAAATTCAGAGTGGGGAAAGATTACTTTAGTCAAAAATAGAGCTGATTTAATGAAACATCCTTTTGAAACACAAGGGCCGGCCGGGTGTTTCACACACTATCCCTGCTACCACGAGTGTCCCAACTGTGGGAAATGATGTTCTCGTGTTTCGCGTCGGCTGCCCGGCAGCACAGCACCACCAACTCTTTCTGTCTCTGTCCTTCAGCTACTCCCAGTCTCTCTCTTTTCCTGTCCAGTTCCTCACCTGCATCAACTTCTCAGTGAACTGAAGGCAGATGTGCACCTCTTGTCAGGGAAGCACTTTTTAAAATCTCTCCTCCCTCTGTCCTATTCAGTTGATAACACTGATCTGCAAGTTGGATATGTATTTTACTATATATATGTATTTTACTACAAGCCCTTCAGATTATTAATGACCTCAGCTTTCACTGTCAGAGTATTTCAAGCGAGGTGATCATCAAGGGCATCCATTGTATTTCCTCTCTTATTTATTTTCAGACTATTTCCTTCCTCATGAAATGACATACTTAGCATAAAGACACTTTCTCATTGTGCAACTCAGGAACCCCACACAGGTGATGACTCAAATGTCTGGGTGCATTCAGAGTGTTCTCAAATGCACTGGGGAAGTGGGTGGGTGGGGTTTGCTTTTGAAACATCTCTCTTCTTTGCCATAGGTTATTTCCCCCCACCTAAAGCAGCAGGTATTAGGAGCAACCTTTTGGGTTCCTCTTCTCCTCTTACTACCACCATCTCTTCTTTGTAACGAGGAACAAAAAGTCTTCCAATACCTTTTCGTTCTCCACACCAACTCAAACAAGATGGCAAACACAAAGGCTATGTCATGTGCTAGATTATTCCCACTCACTATCAGTACTGTTCTCATGGCCAGATTTCTGATCTGTAGCCACACATGAATGATGAGTATGTACATCTCTCATTCTTTTCTTAGATATGTAAGAAAAGTTGAGTCACAAGAATTATCTTTCTAAGTGTAGATCTTCATTTCTAGTGGTCCTGTTACTGGTAGCCAGTGTTCAGAGGAACCCTACTCGTGCTGTGTAGGGTCCCCAGTTCTTTGCAAGCTATGACCTCATTCCATCTTGTAGCCCTCCTGTAAGGGTAGGCACTGTTACTATCCCCATTTGTGCATGAGAAAGTCAAACTTAGAGAAATTTAACTTTTGTCTAGGATCACACAGCTAGTGAGTGTCAGAGCTAGGCTTTATAATGGGCGATGGATGGCACTAAAACCCGTGAAGGGTTTTTTACCCTTCTTTCCTTCCTTTCTTCTTCTTTGTTTTTATTTCCTTCTTTCTCTTTATTTTTCCATATCGTTTTCTGTCTTTCTAAACAGTTACTATGTACACATGAAAATACATTCAAATGATACAAAATAAGGTACACAGAAAAGTAAATCTTTCCTTCAGTTGTCCCCTAATCCCTCTGTCCCCAGTGCCATCATTAAAAGTTGATCATCCATTCTTCCAGACAGAGTTTTCTGCATGGAATTGTGGATGCCCCCTACATTTGATAAAGCGTATCACTGAGGATTTTTAAAAGTCAGATGCTTTGATATATGATTTACATAAACTAAAATTTACCTTTTAAAAGAGAGCAGTTTGCTGAATTGCAACAAGTGTATACAACTTCCATCGTAATAAATAGAGAACATTTCCATGACTCACAGTAAGTTTCCTCATGCCCTTTTGTGGTTACCACTGGGATTTTTAGTCTCTTTTTTTGTGTGTGTGTGTGATTTTACCACTAATAGATTTTATTATCACATAGTTCGTATTCTTTTTTTTTTAATTTCATATTAAGGTGAGGGTACAAATAATTAGGTTACAATGTCTGCATTTGTTAGATGGAGTCCCTGTTGTTAGTTTCATTTTTTTTTAAACTTGGTGTTTTCTATCTACATGTTGTGAGTTCCAATTAAAATACTTTCTGAGGAAGGGCATGACCTCAGTCCTCTGAGTAATGGGCATCTCTGAAGAATGTACCCCAGCCTCTGATGCCAAGATGTTACTGCGTTCCCCTGCCCCTACAGACATGCAAGCAGAGTCTCACAAAGAAGGAGAAGCAAATGTTCCAGCTCTGCACCATTTACACTAAATTTTCTCTGCCACTCCACATAGCTTGTCTGTATACCATGCAGTGAGTGATGTGCGGCTTGGCAGATGGTTTGATGGGAGAATGGGCCCACATTTAAGCTACAGGCCTTCCCATCTCCACTTGTTTCAGACTCCTGGAGGTCACCTTGGAGCAGTGGCTTATATGCCTATGGTCTTGATCATCTTGTTGAAGTACTTTTATTTTCTATACATGAGACTGTACAGAAACACCTGGAAGATGCATTGAGATAATCCTGTTAAGTCCCAACAAAGAGATTAGACTACTAGCTGGAGTTGATGATGGAGGAAAAGAAAAACGGGAACACAGAAATTAAGTGACCTGCCTACTACTTAGTGACAAGGTGGGACCATAGCTCACTGTCTCCAGGCTCTCACATGGGCTTGCTTCCCTAGCGGGGGGTTTGAAAGCTGCCTCCCAAGGGGCATCAGGGGCTGCTGTGCAGAACTGAGGGTGAAGGGATGGGGCAGTCTTCCTCAATTGCCCTATATACTAAGCTGAGACATAGGCATACCAGAAAAGTGTTGCTAGATTTCTTGAGTTTGAAAACAATGATTCTAGCATACAAGTGTTAAAGAGACCTTGCTGATTTTCTCTTGAAAGCGAGGTACCTAACCTTGTCCCTGAATTCCCCCCTGGGGCCTCAGGCTTGACCCCTGCCTCCCCACAGTGGCCCAGGGTGGGCAGTGGAGGAATAACTGGAATAAAACAAGTTGTGCTTTCCCAGCTGCTCTCAGTCACCACTTCCCCCCTCTCTGCAGAGTTCCCACTGCCAAAAGATTCTGTGTGGAATGCTGAGGAAGTCCAAGTCTACCCGTGTATTAACCAACACATAAAATGCCACTTGGAAGAGAGGGCTGTTTGGACTGGGCATGGTTGATGGCCTGGGGACACCTGTCAGTCAGATGCCTCCTGACAGGCACCAGGAGTGGAGCCCACACAGGATGTGGGAGAGCAAGGGATCCTGAGCAAACAGCTGCTGTTTACTTCCAGATGACATCCCCAGTTTGCAAAGACACGAAGTAGTTATCAATCTCTCACTGAACCTTTAAGGATCTAACACAAATGCTCAGTTTTGTTCATTTCATAAATGGGTTCCAAGGGCATAAAGGCATTCACTTAGCAGAGCACTGAGCAGAGAGATGATTTCTGCTGTGTTAGGTAACAGAAACACAGTCTAGTGTGATGCTCACGGATGAGAGCCAGAGATGGTCTCACAGATTTAGGGCCTATCCTACTGCATCTCATCTAGCCTGCACATTTCCATTTGATGGAGATTCCATTTACCCAGAGGTAATGGTAACTTTTAGTAGAAGATACACAGATATGTAACTTACATTCAAACTGTTTATTCTTCGTGCTCTTTTAATTCTGCTACCTTAGGCCAGTGACCTAACATCTCTGTGCTTCAGTCCTCTTGTCTATAAAATGGAATACAACAGGTGTGGGAGGTGTTGCAAGGATTGAGTAGATTAATAAATAAATTTAAAGGGCTTGCAGAAGTGTCTGGCATATGGTATGCCATCACTAAGTGCCAGCTGTTAGTAGTATCTGGGCTTTTTATGGGGTTGGGGACTTAGACCTGTCTGAATGCAGGAAGCCAGATCTGTTTACCCTTTGGTTTGTTCTAACTTTGAGGTTTTGTAGTTGAGTTTTGACCATTGCATACAGACAGAGCATTTTGATATCACACTGCAAGGTTTGCTTTGCTTGAATCTCTGCCTCCTCCATTCTCTTTTTCTCCACATGCCTTCACAGAGGCAAGGGGAGCATGCTGGGTCTAGAATTTCTAATCAAAGCTAACCACATCCCTGACATTGTTGGATAATATTACAAATTAGGCACGTTGTTCCTGTTTTGACTCAGAATCACAGCAGGAAGCAGCTAAATAAAACTGGAACGACTCACAAGTGCCTTTCAGATAAGTAATTAGGGTAATCACAGTTCTGTATTTGCCAAAGGGATTCATTCTTTCTTCTTTTTTTTTTCACGGAAACCTTGCTTTCAGCCATGAGGCCTTCTCTTTGAATACCCTGCCACTGTTGGCCAGCTAGCACTAGTGCCTGTGGGTCATTGCAGGGATTTGAGGAGATGGTACTTGGGAGTGTCCAGCACAGTAGTTGACACACAGTAGATGCCTCCTTCCTTCCTCCTTCCTCCCGTGATTAAGGAGAACACTCTATGCCAGAGAACACACTTCTTCAGAGTAGTGAAAACCCTTGCTACTGAAAGTGTATGCACACCAGCAGCAGTGGCATTGCCAGGCAGCTTGTTAGAACTGTACAACCTCAGGCCTCCACTCCTGAGGCATCTGCAGCTGCTTGTAACAACATCCTCAGTGACTTTTTTTTGCACACTGAAGTATAAGAAGCACTGGTTTTGAACTCTTCAATGCCGTGGTGGGACTAGAGATTGGGGTCTTGTTAACTTTATGCTAGGAACTTGCTAGGCTAACAGGCTCATGAGGAATAAATTTGATCTTAATCTTGGTCATTTGGAAATGAGCTAAATAAACTTTACTCAGTCTGTTTGTGTGACAGAA
Source organism: Galagoides demidoff (assembly GCA_963574575.1). Taxonomy (NCBI): domain Eukaryota; kingdom Metazoa; phylum Chordata; class Mammalia; order Primates; family Galagidae; genus Galagoides; species Galagoides demidoff. Next base: position 60,650 of record CAUYQV010148103.1, on the reverse strand, counting down.
CTCTCCAGTGATATGCGGGTTAAGTAGTGAGATTAAAGCTCATTTTTTATATATACTCCACATATGTTCTGGTATGGATCTGGACGTAGGGAAAATAAGACACCTTTTCAGTAAACATTTCTCTTGTTTCTATGATCATGATCATGTTCGAATTCGTTTATTGTATTTGTATTAGTTTGTGGGACTGTCCCTCAATATTTCCCAAAGCGAGAAGACTTTTAGGAATGTTTTCAAGATGCATTTTACAAGCTATTGTCCTGAATTGGATCTACACAGGTGTTTGGTGGCCCTGGGAACCCCTGGAGAAGGAGGAGTGTGGCAAACAAAAGAGTTGACCTGAGTCAGTTTGCGCCTCAGCTTTTTATTATAATTGTCTGCTAGAGCTGGGCACATGGACAATGAGATGGTAACCCATGGAGGATTAAAACAAGTGTGTTTCTGGGCTGCTTACCATTCCCAAGTGACTGGATTCTGGCCATCCTATCCTGCCTCCTGACGGAGAGCTAAGCTGCTTATTCTAGAAAATGAGAGGCTCTATAGCCATGTAGGAAAGGGAATTAGTATATGGCTCAAGTCTTAGACTTTTAGCAGTTGGGTTTCAAGGCCAGGGGCCCACCCCTTCCTTAACTGCAGTGCAGACACGTGGTACCATACCTGTGACCCAGGTTGGGGGAACTCATGGAACTATAGTAGTGACAAAATCAGCCCAGACTGGAGCTTACTCTGGATGTGCTCACCTTTGCTAACCACCTTCAGGTATGTTGTCTTGTTTCATGGAATTATTACCTTTTTATGCTGAAATGAAATTGGCTTATCCAAACTTCATTTTAATGGCCAAGAAGTGGGTCCTCTCAGAGAGTAGCTTGAATTTCCCACCATCTTACAGTTGATTCCCCACCTTTTGCTTACAGGCAGACCATAGGATTGGAAATGTTACCTTTTCTTCAAGAAACACCCTTACCTTTCAACATTCCCATGGCCGGGGGCAGGGCTGTGTGTGGTTTTTATCAGCCTTACGGTCACAGGAGAGACCACTTGTTACATAGAGGCCACCTGTTTTGTTGGCTGATCAGCAGCCCAGACTTACTGTTCAAATAGATGTACGTGACAGACAGCCTCAGGCTTACATTCCTTATGTCTGTGAGGAATGATGACCATAAATACTGGTCAGCAGGACACTCATCTTTTGAGAAGACAATATAGGGTAAGGGATAAAAGCATGGTTTCCCTGACGAGATTATCTGAGTTCAAATTCCAACTTAGCCATTCATAAACTTTGTCCTTGGATGAACTACTTTGCCTGAGTTTTCCCTTCTGAAAACGGCATTAGAAATAATGAATGCCTTAGATAGGATTATTTTGGGGATGAGTAAATTTATTTCTTTAGGGAATTTAGCACAGCACCTGACATAGAGCAAATATTTAACAAATGTTCGGCGTAAGTAGTCACTATAATCCCATTAGATTCAAATATCTTACCTTTGGCCTGACCCAGATAAGTGAGCAGTTTTATGCCAGTTGTAGTAGAGGTTCTAATCTCAAGTATTCTCCATCCTGAAAATTCCTCCACCTGAACTGTGTTGAGGTGCCATTTGTCAGGAGCAGTCCTGTGACTCAGAGGTATGTGCTGACTGTAAGGATGTTGGGGATACTGTTTACTAAGCTGTATTGTCGTCCTCATAAGCAAACTGGGAGAAATTTATTTCAGCTCTCTGCCCTAGAAAGATGTTCTTCTCTTGGGGAGCTGTTTGCTTCTGATCTTAAGGACTCTGTGAAGTATATCAAGCAGAAGTCAGCAAACATTTTTTGGTAAAGGGCCCGATAATAAATGTTTTCAGCCTTGCTGGGATAGAGTCTTCTGTTGCAGCTAATCACCTCGGCCATGGAAGCAGCCACAGACAGCATATAAGCGATTGGACATGTCTGTGTTCCAGTACAACCTCATTTACAAAAACAGGTCACAGGTCAATCACTGATAGAGATAATTGTGAGTTTTTTCTTTTGTATTTCCCTTTGAACCTCTAACAGCCAGAAAACCTTAGGGTCCAACCTGAACCATGCACATACATGACTATCACTCTTGCTTGGTTACCTGTTTTTACCCTGTTTTCTCACATTTATTATAACTCCATTTGTTATAACTCCAGCTCCTATTTTCACTTTTTTTTAAAAATCCTCTTTCATTGTATCTATTTTTCGGTTTCATGAGATCTTTTTCTTCTTCTTCTTTTTTTTTAACAGGATAGGACTATAAACAAATACATCAATTATAACTAGCTATCTTAGAAACCAGGACTGCAGAAACCACTTCTGTGTCCAATTTCAACCTATGTGGTTACACAGGGAAGCAGACCAGCAGATGTGCGCCGTCCCCCAGTGCTGCACATCGCCGACCTGAAAGCTAGGTGCAGGCGTTAGCAGCTAGCACGGTGACGCACACTCTCTAATCTGAGAAGTTGAAAGAATGGAAGAGAAGAGGGCTTCTCATAGCCACAAAGTTTCATTCTTTCCTCTCTCATTGTTGTAGAATTTCTTCTAAATGAAAGCAGCTTCTTTGGTTTGCAAGCCTAACTCTGGCAGGAAGACAAATGATTTTTTTACAGTATCAGACACGCGGTTTCCTGTCTATGTTTAACTTGCTAGCAGAACCTCTCAGCCAACTGGTTCCCTCTGGGCCCATTGTGACCTTCGTGTGGTTGCTGCACAGCACCCAGCAAGCCCATTCTGTGTGTTGATCGCATGCCTGACACATTTCGTTGACTTCTGTTGCTTTCTGACTAAGGGGAGACTTAGAAACGCTCTCTTTCTCTCAAATCTCATTTTGTGTTTATTCAGCTCCAGCATCAGGGAGCTGGCTTCTTGGGGGAAATGCTTAGTTCTCATGTATAAGAAATGAAAAGAATAAATGGTGCTTTGGCAGTTCTGGAGGATTCTGGGTGTGCTGCCTTTGAACTGTGCACTCACTTCTCAAAATAGCTATGTTGCCAGCTGTGCATTTCTGTCTCAAAAGCAACAAACCAGATTTACTTTCTGGGCTAGCCTAAATGCAGAGGAAAAAACTAAGTGTGGAAATATGGTTGAGACAAGTTGTTAGAAGAGGAAGAAAATTATGGATTCAAGTCACTCGTCTCATTCCTGAGAAATCAGTTATTTGAGGGGATGACTCAGAACTGAAGGAGACTTTGAGACCAAATTTCAGTTAGAAAACATGCTTTGGATCGGTCAATATGGCCCGTGTCTGGCCAAGGAAATAATAAAGGTTGGATGTTCTGGAGGTTGGATGTTCACTCAGTCAAGTGAAGCTTGGAAGTATTTGAACTGACTTAAAGCAAAGCAAGTTGCTTTTTTAGAATTTTTCCCCAAGCAGCAAAGTAAACAAAGATGCACTGAGAACAGATGGGGTTTCTGGTTGCGAATGTTTATACTCTAGAACTTCATTCTGATGTGAATCATGGCAGAGTGGAATCCAGTGTGGACACAGATTGTCTTGAATTCCACCCACTGGATGTGAGTGGCCAATAAAGCAATTGGATCCAGATTGCTGGCATTGTGGTGAGGTCCTGGGGATTCCTCTGCAGTCCTAGGTCTCTCTTGGTGCGGTTTCCGTGTGTTCCATAAACCCTAAACCCATGGGCAAAGGCAGAAAGGGTCTGCGGAGACTTGCTGCTTGGCAAGTGTTCCAGTATCCTGGCAGAGAAAAAAACACAGGGAACTAGCTAACCACTGTAAAAGTGACTTTCATTTCTGCCCTGGTAAACTCCAGAGGCTGCAGTCTGGCTGACTTGCCTTTAGAAAATCTTTTCCGATCCCAAATCACTCTTGTATGATGCCCGCTATGTCAAATATCAATTTTACCATCAATTATTATGTTTATTTTTTAAAAGCTAACTTTGAAGAAATAAATCATTTTCTTTTCTCCATTAAATATATACATACATTTATATATTTAAATATACACACACACACATCTTTTGTTGCCTCATTAGAAGATATATTTGGTTTCAGTGTCAAAAATAATATGTTCAAAATTCAGTCATTAAAATTCCTTCCATTTTCTGGGCCCCATCCTATTCAAAATACCTTTTTCTCCCACCAGGCTAATGTAGTCATTCTCAGCCTTGGCTGCACATTGGAAACACCTGAGGAGCTTTAAAAACTACTCATTAACTGAGTCTTACTCCTGCAATTTCTGACTTAATTGGTCTGGGGCCTGCTATCAGGAATTTTTTTTTTAATTCCCTAAGATATTCCAATTTGCAGCCAACAATGGGAACCACTGGATGCAAGACAGTTTGTTCTGCCAAATCTTTTTATATTTTTCATCTTGTTCCCTGTATACCCTGGAAAGTGATGGTAACAATTAGAAAATGGCAGCCAACGCAGGAAGTGGCCAAAATTCAGCCTTCTAAGGTGAGGAAGGGGGAAAAACACACACACCTATATTACTCCATCCCCAAGGAATAACAGGATACTTTCATACAGGATATTACTGTGTCTTCTAAAATTTACAAGCAATTACTTCAGAATAAGGTCAAGGGCCTCACTGGGAATAGGCATCAGAGGTTTTAAATATATAATTAAATTTAAGAGAAAGCACATTTTAAAGCTTAATGTATTCAAAAGGTTAGATGACAAGGTTTGGAGGCCACTGCCTTGGCAAAGACCAAGGCAGGGTCCCGGGAGGCCATGTGCAGGGTTTTAGGAGGTGAAGATCCTCAGGTGGGAAGGAACTGCAGAAACTTGTGGTTCTCAGGGAAAGCCAGAAACAAGAGAGGATGTATCCTGGTCACCTAAACAGTACTGATAGTGAATAATTAATGTGCTTTTCCAAAGCATCTAGTCTTCCTGTTGGAAAAGATGCTAAAATGGGAAATTGATCTCTGCTTTCAAGAGAACATGAGGGACTCTAGACAGAGAACAAGATATAATGCAGACAGGCAGCCAGAAAAAGAATCAAAGTGGGGAATCCTAACAGAACTCAAGCTTAGTAGTCAGGAGACTATCTAAGACAGAGAAAAATAAAACAAAAAAGTCTCGCTCCAAAAGATCATCTGTCAGGCTTGAGGCTCTGTCTGTGGTGGGACAAATGTGCCATCACTTCTTAGATAAAACCTGGCCTTGGGTAGGCTCCCTGTTAATGTCAGTTGCCTTCCCTGTAAAGTTAGAGCAGCAGAAGTAGCAGGAGTTGGTGATCTAAGAGTGTGAAAGACGAAAAGCTCAGTGGAAGAAACACCTAATGCAGCAAAGACCAAATCAGATTTTTAATTAGCTGAAATGGCCAGTGTTCTGAAACTGAACAGGTAGATGTAAAGTCAGATATATAGGTTCAAATAGTCAATTGGGATCAAAAGGCTGGCTGGGCATCTGTTTGTAGGATAAACACTCGAGGGTTTAGGGGTAAGTTAAGGTCCTTCTGAAATCAGGATGATCTGGCTGAAAGAATCAAAACAACAAAAAAAACAAACTGCCAATAGTCTTAAATTGCACTCAGTAGAAGAGGAAATGTATGTCCCATTAAAATCTTTCCTGGACAGATTACATTCTAAGTATTGTAACTGGGTCTAGCAAAATACATCATGGAGAATCTTAAATAGCAAGAGTGGCTTCAGAGAACAGGTCACTGCACACTTAGAAAAAAGATACTGGCATTTATTGGGTGCTGTATGCCAGGCTGGCTGATTTTAAGGTCTGATAAATGTGTCAGTCTTTAGGGTCTGACAGATATCTTTTGAAAACTACTCGAAGGAAGCAGGGATATTCCACTTGAAAAAGAAATGATTTAGGGCTATGGGCTTAACTCCCAGCAGCTATGAGCTGTCATCCCATAGAAGAAGACATAATTTTGTTTTCTTTTGCTCTAGAGAGAAGCATGAGGGCCAGTAAGTATTATGGAAGTACAGAGAGGCTACGTTTGACTTAATATAAGGAATAATTTTTTTTTTACTATTCCCATGTTTAGATTTTATGCAGATGGATTTGCAGTTACCTGTATTGATTTGATTACGGGATGATAACAGGGGAGTGACATCCCTCTACTGTAACATTTTCAGCCAGACATCATACCCCCCCCACCTCTCAGGAATATTCCAGAAGAGGTTGTTATGATGGATTAGAGACTACATGTAATACTTTTTGTTGAGTAGAGAAATAAGAAGGAAATACTCCAAAAGAGACTGGGGAATGGGTTGGGAGATGTGAAGAACTTAGTTTTGAATTACATGCAATTGAATAAAACAATCCCATTGATTGGAAAGAAGACTTCTTCCATCATTTTGGGAAAAAAAATATTCTCAAAATCTGTCAAGTATGTCAGGCAGCACTGTCAATATGCTGAAAGTTAAATCACATATACCCAGTGAACTCACTGCCCTTGTGTTGTTTAATTTAAATGATTTTTTTTTATTGTTTGCCTGAATTTGTTTGCTTTCTGTTGGAATGATGGACAGGGAATCATATCTCATTCTGCACTCCTCCACCAAGGATTCAACTACAGTGTCCTCACGGACCCTTCTCTCACTGGCTAGTACTGAATACTGTTGTACCAGACCTTTGCAAACAATTTCACTAAGAAAATTTTCTATAAAAGGGAAGGATCTGTGTGGCATAGTACAAAAGAACATTCCTCTACTTTTGTTAAAGCAGCACTTCTGAAACTTTAATGTGTGAATTGAATCACCTAGAGAACTTTTATTTTTTATTTTTTTTTTTTATTAAATCCCAACTGTATACATGAATGCATTTGTGCGGTACAATGCGCTGATTTTATATACAACTTGGAATGCTTACTTCAAACTGGTCAACATAACCTTCACCTCACTAATTTGTTGTGTTAAGACATTTATACTCGACTCTTAGTAGTTTTCACATGTACCCTTGCATTGTGCACCTTAGGTGAAGTCCCACCAGATCCCCTCCCTCCTCCCAGCCTTCCTCCTCCCCTCCACTCTCCCTCCTCTTCCCACCTTTTTTCTGGACTATAGTTGTGTTTTAACATTTGTTTGAATGAGTAGGTGATTTATATCTCGGTTTCATAATAATATTGAGTACTTTGGATACTTTGTCTTCCTTTCTTGAGATGCTTTACTAAGAAGAATATGTTCCAGCTCCATCCAGGTAAACATAAAAGTATAAAGTCTCCATCTTTTTATGGCTGCATGGTATTCCGTGGTATACATATACCACAATTTGTTAATCCATTCATGAGTGGATGGGGCCTAGAGAATTTTAAATGCAGATTTTAGATAGTTTAGGACAGGGTTGAGGTCTGTGTTTCATCTATATTCCCAGGTACTGCTGATGCTGCTGGTCTGACAACCACACTTTAAATAACAGAGCTCCAAGATGCTCTTCCTGCAACGTGCCCACAGAATTTTTTAAAGATGCAGAAAATAGCGGCAATATCTTTGACTTCTATAGTTATAAAGCATATATACAGTGTCATGGCTTGGAATTCTGTGTGTGTGTGTATACAAACACACCAACACATATACACACATATGTGCACGCACATGTAAACATACATACATACAGTCCATATTCAAATTTCCCCAAATGGGTCTATTGTTGTTTAAATTCAGAATCCAGCAAGAACCCACACAGTTAATTTGATTATTTTGGCTTTCTGTGTGCTTTCTTCTTGTTCATGACACTTTTAACAGCCCAGGACATTTCATTTATGCTAGAGAAGGACTTCATGGATTTATCTGATGGTTCCCGCTTGATTAGATTCTGATTAAATATTTTTGTGGAATTCTGGTGTTTTTATTGTAAGCAGATTTTTTTACAGTAATTCTGCAACAGATTCTGCCATGGATGGTACATCATATTATGAGTACCAAGAAAACTACAGATGTACATAAGGATGATAAAACAATTTCAATAAAAAAGAACTTTTATAGTGAGTGATAACTATAAAAGTTATCAAAAGTTATCAATAACTATAAAAGTCAGGAGTGGTGGTTAATTCTGAAGGGAAAGGGGTCTGTGATTGAGTTGGGAACATGAAGGGACTTCTGGAGTGCCTTAAAAGTCCTACTTTTCAACCTGAGCAGTAGTTACAAGAGTGTTCATCTTATAATTCCTGAAGGCAGATGTGTGTTTCATGTTCTTTTCTGTATCTGTGCTTTATTTGGAGTATTTTTTTTTTACAAGAGAGGAAATGGAATAATAATTTATGGAGGCCATGCCTTGTTTCTGGACTAAGTATATTATTTCAAATACTCCTAAGAGAAAGAAAAGAGGAAAGGAGAACTAACTTTTTTTTTGAGCACCTACTATGTACTTGGAACTTCAAATATGTAATATCATTTCATGCTCAGAAATCCCCTGTCAAGTGTTAGTCCAATTTTAGGGATAAAAAATTAAGAGTTACAGTGATTCCCTCAAAGGCACTCAGGTGGCAAGTAAAGTCCCTTTTCTCCCCCAGATCTGCATGGCTCCAAATCCTTTGTTCTTACTATACCACCAGGTCACCTTCCTAATAGTCAATCTAGAAGTCTGTTTATGCTGAAAATTTCCAACCACATATGTCCCACATAGAGAGGCCAGACTTAGTTGCAAAATAAGGAGCCATTTGAAAATGTCAGAGTCTTAATAAATAAACTTTTTTAAGACAAATGTCAAATTCCTTTTTGTTCTTTCTCCCCCCTCTTTTTTTTTATTTCTCAAAAGTAAATGTTAGTGTACCATTAAAAGGAAAAAAAAAAAAACAGCAGAAAACCTCAAAGGGGAAATCCGATGGTATACTTTTCTCTGGAGTGATTAAAAAGTAAACAAGTTATAGCCAGGCATTATGGTAGGTGCCTGTAATCCCAGCTACTTAGGAGGCTGAGGCAAGAAAATTGCTTAAGCCCAAGAGTTGGAGGTTGCTATGAGCTGTGACACCATGACACTCTACCTAGGGTGACAGCTTGAGTCTCTGTCTCAAAAAAAAAAACACAGTAAACAAGTTGTTTCTGACAACTTGAGTATATGTGTGTACATGCACACAGACACACACAGAGAGGGGACACGAAAACAGATTGCTCCTAACCTCTTTCAAGCCATTTGTTATACGAACACTATGTCTAAAAGAAATTTAAAAGTGAACCTCTCTAATATATGATTTTAAAGAAAAGTCAATTGGTGAAAAAGACATTAAATTAATTGCAAAAATGCAAAATATGTCAGCTCATATGTCTTGATAAAAAAACAAATCAACGCAGCTGAATTTGAGAGATGGACTCCTACTTTAACATTTGAATTAGTTAGGTAATTCTTCCACTCAATAAAGGAGGTTAGGCCCCAAATTTACTAAGATATTAATTTATCTGAGCAACAGAAAGGGACACAGATGATTTCCACTCACTTTGGTGCATTGGTGTACCAGGGAACATCACATCCCAAGAGAGATTCTTGTACAGTTGACAATGACAGTCTAACCACCGAGTTGTTCACATGCCAACACGTTCACCTAAAGCAACAGCATATATATGCGACTGGCTGAGATCCACAGAAGGAAACTGTGCGGAAGAGAGATATGCTGAGCGAAAGGAAGAGCTTCCTGTTCAAGTCATTGTGTTAACTGTGGCATTAAAACGACAGCGTTCATTTATTGAGCACCTGCTAGAGACAACTTTTACTTACTACGGATACTTATTTGCTAAGTAAACAAGAACGTTGTAGAACTAACCAAGGCTCAGGATCCTCCTTTGTTAAACAGGGTGGTATGTGTAATAGAATCTGACTCTCAGAGTTGTTGAAGCTATAAAGTGAGATGATGTTTATTTTATAAGATGAATCACTCAGTATGTAACCAGTGAAGCATATTTTGTTAGTTATCTTTCTTATTGTTAAGAGATTTCAGAGGAAGGCTTCCCACCATTCTCCACTGCAGAGCTTCGTCCACACCAGGAAGAAGCTCTCACGGTGCCCACCTTGTCCGCGAGGAGCACAACACATCCAGACACACGGCTCCCCTTGGCACAAGTTACCAATTTCCCAAAGAAAGGAGTGAATCTCAAAATCTCTTCTAGGAAATGCTGGCAATGTCCAGATTAGATAGGGTTCAAATGCCGTCCCTCTACCAAGGGTGCTGTGCTTTTTGTGAGTGTTTGCCATGGACTTCTTGAAGTGGTGAAGCCCGTGGAACTCCTTTCTCAGAGTGATGTCTTCAAAAGTGTGAAATATAACACACAGGATTTCAAAGAAAACCAAGTACACTGAAATACAGCGATCAAGCGTTTTAAAACTGAATTTGTGAGATGGTAAAATACGTTTCCTTAGTAATGCTTTAAATAACAAGATCCAATAGTAGATAAAAAAAATGAAATGTCTAACTGATGAGTGCAGGTATCCTAGGGCATCCGTAACAAATGTAATATGGTATGGAAATCCTGTGTTTTCTATTGGTGACAAAGCCACAGGTACAGCTAATACTTGGAAATGTTGACTTTTTTTTTCTTTTTAAAGACAGAGTCTCACTATGTCATCCTTGGTAGAGTGCCATGGCGTCACAGTTCACAGCAACCTGAAACTCTTGGGCTTAAGTGATTCTGTCTTGCCCCTCAGCCTCCCAAGTAGCTGGGACTATAGGCACCTGCCACAATGCCCAGCTATTTTTTTGTTGCAGTTGTTTAATTGGCCCAGTCTGGGTTTGAACCCACCACCCTCGGTGTATGTGGCTGGTGCTGTAACTACTGTGCTATGGGTGCTAAGCGAGAAACGTTGATTTTTAAGTAAAGGTTAGAGAAAATAAAAACATGCAAATTTTGTGTATTTAAATTCACAAACTCACTGAACTCTATTTATGGAGCCTAGGCTAACTACATTTGCTATTGTAGTGTAAAGCCTCATTGGTTATGAATCGTGGATAAATTCCACCCTTATAAGAAATGCCCTTCAGAGCTATGTCTAGATTTATGTTACTACTCTTTACAGAAGATTCTAGTACTTCAACAATTATGTGTTGAGCCCCCCCATATGTTCTAGGCTCTGGGACAAGCTCTGAGGAAAGAATGAGAAAGATTTTCAGGTTCTCCCTTATGTAAAAGTTTTTCTTCCCAGGTAGGAAAAAAATGCATAATTGCAAGGACACTACTAAACTGCCCTTCTTAGTTAAAACCAAAGGAGCTAGTCCTCACACCCAGCATGTACCCCTTTAGACACATTATCCACGAATTGCTAATATCATTCATTAGATAGCTCTAAAATCACTTAGTCAAAACCCCACCCAACATAGAAAACAATTTTCTCAAATTAAGAACATAGAGGAAGTCATTCTCAATTGGCTGTGTACATTCAACAATATGACATTTAGAAATCAGGCGTGGGGTTAAGATCAGAGGTCTCTCAGGTTAGATAGAGCTAATTTCGAATATCAGCTTTGCTGTTGCCTAAATCTGTGATCTTGGGAAATTACTTAAGCTGTCTAATCTTCAGCTTTCTTATCTGTCAGATAGGGTTTATAATAACAGCAGTTTCGACATCATAGAGTTTTTCTGTCAATTAAATTTACATGTTACGTAAAATCCTTAGCACAGAGCCAGGTATATAATAAAGGTTAAGTTTATGAATTTCATTGTAATTAGAAATTGGTAAAAAGAAATGCCTCCTGTTCTTCTCCAAGTAAAGAAGGTGCTAGCATGTACCTAAACCACCTACACCTATAGCTATTGTTTTTCTAGTAGCAGCCTAAGGGTTAATCCTGTGAGAGGGTGTGGGTGGCTCCTGTTTAGATAAAGCCACATCCCAGAGCTTCCTTCCAGCCTGGTTTGTTATTGTTAGGGTTTTTTACCACCTCTTTGAAGTTTCATGATTGACAGATGTTATTCAATAATTCCTCTCCAAGAAAGTTTTACATGTAGGTTTTCAAAAAGAAATCACAGGAAATTTGAGGGGAAAGTAGATCTTTGGTTTCTGACATTGAACTGGGGATTTCTAAAATCTTTCAGTCAATGCCACACATGAACTTCAGGGGATTTTTGTTTTTGTGTGTTTCCCTTACCCTCATAAGGAATATAAACAAGCAAGACCCTTTTCCTATATGGGCTAGGAATCTTAAAACTATCGTGCTAAATGAACAAGCCATTTGGATGTTCTAATGAATTGGAAACACAACTAAGTAATTATTTAGTTAATACTTAAAATTTTCTGATTGCATTTCCTCATATGTGAAAAAACACATTCCCATTTGACCAAGTGAATTCTCTTTAAATTCAGTCAAGTTCTTTTTTATTAACAATGCCCTTAAAAGAGGAAAAAAAAAAAAAAACAAACTTTCTTAGGTCACATGACTGTACAGAAAACAGGCAATAGGTCTTTGAGCCATAGTTTGCCATTTCCTGCTAGAGTGTAAAAAATCTGAGGAATATTATTCTACATAAGTAATGTGACATTCAACTTCTACAACAAACATTTGTTGAGTCCTATAAATTGCCCCATTCTGTGCCAGTTGCTGGGTGTAGCATGGTGATCAGAACAGACCTGGCCATTACCTGACTTTGTCATGAGAGAAGCAAGCAATCAGATAACTAAACTGATTTATGACTATAAGACATTTCCTACAGTTACAGACCAGGGTTGGGTGAGGGTTAGGGTTATTTACTCCATTGAAACAAGCGAGTTCTTCAAGCAAACACATTCATTGGATACTTCAGATAACAGAGGTAGAGTTTGAGGGAGGAACACTGTGGTCTGTTGTTGCACTTGAACATGATTTCACCTGTCCCGTGATTTTGCTCTCTAGCTCTGTACTTTGCAGGACAATAGGGACCATGTGTACATCTCCACAAGAGCATTTTTTCTTTTGCAGGGCATTCTTTCTGTAATGGTTTTGTCTGCTTCTGCCTCTTGTCCTGCCCTTTCTATGTCCCAACCCAAATTTTAGCTCTTTCCCTATATTTTTAAAATGTCTTAATATATCTTTCACCAAATGGCGAAATTTTTTTCTTACTTGCTGAAATTCTAATGTTTTGGGGTTTCTTCTCCAGTTTTAGTGACATCAGGTTGACTTAACACCTAAGATTTTCATCTAGGACATCTATGTATATTGTCAGTAGCATTTTCCATTTCCACTTAGACTTGCCTTAAGAACAAGTGGTGAATCATTAAACCTGAACATTCCAGACTGATAGGTATGACCTTTATTCCTCACTGTTTTGTTAAGTGGTGGTATCAAATACCGTGCAGGTTTATGGGTTCCCTGTGAGAGATTATGGTTATCTCATTCCACCTGGACTTCTCCTCATCACTCTTTTTTCTTTGTTTTTCCTCCAACAACTTTAGTAGGTGAAAACTGACAATTGGGTATCTCTGAAATGGACTCTGGCTTCACGTTACCTTCCCAACCTTTTCTTTTCTGTCCCCCTGTGCAGAGTAGTCAGCTTGGGAGAATTACTTCTTCTCAGATAAATCCTATGTTCTTTCTCCTCAATGGAACACTCTTTCTGCCCTTGATGGACTTTTTCTATTCTTTAGAGACCAGTTCAGAATCAGCCCTTGTCACTACACCTTTAACATTTCTCTAACCTTCTCCACGCCCCACTGACACATAAGTTGCCCCACACATTTAGCTGCCATCCAGACACGAGACACTGCTAGGTGTTTGTGTACGTGCCCTGACTCCTCCACTGGGTACACTCTGAGGGCAGTACCATGCCCGTCATAGACACTTAGCAGTGATTTCATGAATGAATCTGGCCTCTGAGCTTGGGGCCTGATTTTCAATGGGTGCCTCTGAGGGCAGGTGGATGACAGTGTGTTAAGTAATAAAATTCTGTCATTCTTGTCCAATGGAAGCAGCCCAGCACAAGCTCTCATTAAACTATGAATGCCTTTTGCTATCTACTGGCCACTGTACATTTATATTCATGTCTTCTTCCCAAGAATAAAACTATTTAACTAGAGCCAGCAAGGCCAGCACATGAACCAAAGTTTGATATACAGGACATTGTACTTAGAAGCTGGTGATAAGGACTCTCCGCCGTCAACCCACAGGGGCCTGCTTCAGTGTTCCAAGTCCTAACATGAGCTGCTTTGCTGTCTTTAACACCTCCGCCTCTGCAGCAATGTTTCCATTATTGTTATTAAATATTTTAGTTCCGTGAAATTACAACTTGCATGTACACTAAAAGAGGAATATTGAGTAGATATAAGACAGCTGACTTTGAAAGGGACCCTTTCCACAGACTCCTCTCCCCACCACCCATAGGTCTAGAGCTGAAATTTCAGGGTAGGCTGGATGCCCACCAGAGCAGTACAAGTGGGAGTTTGGAAAAAAGCAAAGACTGTGGCAGAACTGTGGCTGTCTCTCTGTTTTCACCAGATGCTGTATATGCCAGCTTTCTAAAGGCAGGAGTTGTAATGTTCCTTCTATACACCCAGTGCATCCTGCAATGCTTCGAGTTCAGTTAACACTCAGCAGATGCTTTGTCTCTTACTCAGTGATATTGAGGACCTGTTGTGTTCTAAGTGTGGTTTGCGTGAAAAAGAAAGACACGCTCCCTGCCAATGTGGAGTTCCCAGTCTGCAGGGGCTAGGGAGAGGAAAAACAGGTACACAACCAATAAGTAGAGTTATACAGTTTAAATTGTGCTGCATTGTTACATAGGAAAGGTATTGGGTGTTATGAGAAAATACAAAATAAGACATTTTCCCAAGTTTTCCTAGGCTTTCCTTAGGGAGTGACATTTAAGCTGAAGGATGGGGGAAGAGGAGGAAAGGATGGTCAGTGGTGAGGATGACTGGATAGATGCGTAAGGCATGGACCCATTTCCTGATAGAGTTTACCCGACTGAACACGGCTCCTCCTCTTGTTTTGTTTCCCCATCAGACTATAACAACAGCAATCCTGACTTGTTACAAGTCATATTCCAAGTGACAGGTGTGAGCCTCCTGCCACCGCTGGTAATCGCCATAGCTGTCATCATCGTCTTCTATTGCTACCGCGTTAACCGGCAGCAGAAGCTGAGTCCTTCCTGGGAAAGCACCAAGCCACAGAAACTCATGGACTTCAGTGACAACTGTGCCATCATTCTGGAAGACGACCGCTCTGACATCAGCTCCACGTGCGCCAACAACATCAACCACAACACAGAGCTGCTGCCCATTGAGCTGGACACCCTGGTGGGGAAAGGTCGCTTTGCGGAGGTCTACAAAGCCAAGCTGAAGCAGAACACTTCCGAGCAGTTCGAGACAGTGGCAGTCAAGATCTTCCCCTACGAGGAGTATGCCTCTTGGAAGACGGAGAAGGACATCTTTTCAGATATCAACCTGAAGCATGAGAACATCCTCCAGTTCCTGACAGCTGAGGAGAGGAAGACAGAACTGGGGAAACAGTACTGGCTGATCACCGCCTTCCATGCCAAGGGCAACCTGCAGGAGTACCTCATGCGGCACGTGGTCAGCTGGGAGGACCTGCGAAAGCTCGGCAGCTCCCTGGCCCGGGGCATCGCTCACCTCCACAGTGACCACACCCCGTGCGGGCGGCCCAAGATGCCCATCGTGCACAGGGACCTCAAGAGCTCCAACATCCTTGTGAAAAATGACCTGACCTGCTGTCTCTGTGACTTTGGCCTTTCCCTGCATCTGGACCCTACTCTGTCCGTGGATGACCTGGCTAACAGTGGGCAGGTAAGTTAGACCTGGTGCTGGATCCCCTTCTTACTACCCCAGCTCCTGATCTATGTCTCCTGCCTCTTGTCCCAAGTAGCCCTGTCTCCTGGATGCTAGGGTAGGGAATCTGGCCAAAGTACCAAGTCTACCTGGGGCAGACTCCACTCTCTCCTGCCTTCGTACCTCTGCTAATGGACAGCGTTTCTCCTCCTATCTTCACATCCTTTCCAACTCAGGAAAGAGATTTTTCTCCCTGAGTCTGTATTCATTTCCATTTCATTTGCAAATGTTTTTCTTTGCTTCAAATACTGCTAGTAATTTCTCTCTAGTTTTTCCTTCTTGTGGTTGTACTCAGCCCTTTCTACTCTATACAATTGGTAGCGATATTAGTCTCTTTATGCCACTCTAGCGGGCGATCTCCTTGAAGTGCAAATCTCCATGTGGTCACCCGAGATAGAGGGCATCATCCCTTGAAGCGTGAAAGTGACCCACTGGTATTTGTTGAGTGAGCAAGCGAGCAATCCTGCTAGTGGAGCAATCTCACAGATTAAAATGGAAACCTTTTTGGCTGAGAACTTTTGGAACATGATTGGACATACCAGACAACTTTATAAACGATAGACCTTGCATTTTCACACAGCGTCCTCCATCCAGGGCACCATTATTTTCTCTAGCCAGGTGGCAGGGCATGCCTCTGAAGTGTCCGGACACCCCCCTGTGTCCATGGCAGCGCCTGCAGTGTTGAGGTAAACACATTGAAACACAGGGAGACTGAGGTGCCAGAGTAATGAGTCATGTAAATGACCTGTTAAAAAGAAAAATTTCTTCTGGTACATGCAAGTAAGAAACATTCCTTAGGAATGTTTGTGCTGTACCATTTGTGCTGTACCTTTCTATGTAGTTCCCATTATTTGGCTTTTCTTAGACCTTTGGGAAGGTAGGACTTTATTGTCATTTAGTTGATTTGTACATACTGGAATAACAAATATTTAAGTGATCCATTCCCTAGAAATACATATCTATTTTTTTCTTTGTCCTATGGATCCCATGTTTTTGTGTTATCAGTCACAGAGATTAGGACAGGTCTACAAGCCAAAATAACCCTGTATGGCACACCCATCAACATTATAAAGAGGTCCAGGTTTGGTTTTTTTTTTTTTTTTTTACCTGTGGAAATACTTTCCTACAATGTAATCTTGTAGAGATTTTATGAAATCTTACCACATCCTTGACACAATGGAGTGTGCCTTGGGGTAAACAAAGATTAAGATTCAGTCCTTAACTGATCAAAACTGATGACATTTATTATTTTTAGCAGAAGTCTTAGAGTTTCAGGAATGAAAAAGTAATTAATTAGCAAAAGCAAAAATAAACATCTGAAATATCACAAATATTGTCTCCCAGGTTATCTCTAAGGATGTTATTGAAAAATGTGATAACACATGTCTTGGAGCTTAGATAAGGTGACTCTGGGGTTGGTACTTCCTTATTTGGGGCAGCTTTAATTATAGTCTTTAGAGGGTTTTCAGGGAGAGAACATGTATTTTTTTTTTAATAACCATGTATGCTGTATCTTTCTGTGCAGTTCCCTTTACTTAAAAAAGGATTGTGATTTTCCAGGAGATCACCTGCACCTGCAGGAACAAGCGTCAGCTATATTGTGTAAGCAAAAATAGAGCTGGAATTAAATGATGGGCCTCACTGTTTATCTTTGCTCTAGGTGGGAACTGCAAGATACATGGCTCCAGAAGTCCTAGAGTCCAGAATGAATTTGGAGAATGTTGAGTCCTTCAAGCAGACCGATGTGTACTCCATGGCTCTGGTGCTCTGGGAAATGACATCTCGCTGTAACGCAGTGGGAGGTAGGTACAGGCTGCCATCATGGTTTACTGATGGACTCATCCTTAAAATAATATCGTGCTATTTGCCTCAAGTATGATTCCAGGGGTCACAAAGCAGTTAACTCCACAGTAAGAGCTTTTCAAGATCTGCTACTATACCTGTACAGCCATTCTAGAATTATTTGGGATTATGCTAAAGAGCCTAGCATTTTTAAGCTGAAAACCACATTTTGTATCTCCTTTCACAATATTTTTTATAATTATTCTTCTCTTGACACATTTCTCGAAAGGTATTTAAATGTCTGGCAAGAGATGAACACTATTGATGTTTATAGGAATTATCTCTATTTATCAACTGGGTAATATTCTTCAGATAAGCATCTGACTTTTGTTTTTGTATTTTAAGGTTTTTACAAACTATAAACTCCGGGAAAGGGATTTGATTCAAAATTTACTTGTATGGACTTTCTTTTGCTGGACATAACAAGCAGAATAGTTTGATGTCTTTGTTTAGGTCCCAACTGGTACTTTGAAAATGCTGGTACAGAGGTTAATGAGGAAGGCTGTCCTCTCACTGGTTAAGTTTCCATGACTGATTGGGAGACTTACTCTTCTCCTGCTTTTTCTCGGCAAACCAAAGATGGTCATCTGGTTTGCTCTTTTTTCCCCAAATTCAGCCACCTACTTTATTTTTCTGTTTTCAAGTCATTTCTCCCTGAAAACATTAGTGGGTCTTCTCAGATTCCTGCTGCTGTATCTTCTCTGCAAGTTGCACATGGCAGTCTTTTTATTATTAGGGGCTCACTGTTACAGGCTATTACTACTACTGACCATGAGAATACAGTATAGATAAGGATCAGCAACATCTGGGGTGCAGGAGCGAGGCTCTTGGTCTACAGAGTATTGTTCCCTGCTTGTCCAGGAGGTTTCCAATGGCTGAGGTCTATAGTACTTGCCCTTCTTTGACACTCTTATCAGTAGTTTCCCTCTGGGTCTTAGGTCTCACCTGAGAAATGCACACATCCCAACTTGGTCCTGGCAGGCTGATAAATGAAGCCATGTTAACCCCAATTCTATTTTTAACTTTTTGTTTTGCAGCAATTTTATTTAAATTTATAGAAATGTTGCAAAAAATAGTACAGAGAGATTCCCTTATACTCTTAACCCAGCTTCTTCTAGCATTAACAGCCAACTTCAGCAATAGGGCAGCTATCAAAAATGGGAAATTCACATTGGTACAATGCTCTTAATTAATCTATAGACTTTATCTGCACTTCCAAATCCCTAATAATATCCTTTTCTAGAATCTGATCTTTTCTAACATCCCATATTGACATAATGTGTGTATCTCTTTCGTCTCCTTAACCTTGTGACACTCCCTCACTCTGTTTTTCATTTATGATCTTGACACTTGTCAAAGTTCAGGACAGTTGTTTTATAGACTGTCTTTAAGATTGGGTTTCTCTGATGTTTTCTCATGCTTAGGTTGAGATTATGTATTTTGAGCAAGAATACCACACAAATGATGGTGTACCCTTCTCAATGGATGGAATCAGGGGACACAAGATGTTACTTGTGTTACTTGATTACTGATGTTACATTTGATTGTTCCATTACAATGGGATCAGCCCGGTTTCTTCCCTGTAAAGACACTATTTGTCCATATGTAATTAATGTAATACATGCCTTTGACCTGTTTCTAAAAATACCAAACACCTCCTTAGTCAAGGTAAGGACTTTTTGTAATTTTACCCACTAATTCGAAGATCCATCAGTAATTCTTTGCCTATAACAATTATTAATGAAATGTTGACTTAATGAGGATTTTCTATTTTTCATATATATATGTATATATATATATATATAAAATAGGCATTTATATTTAAATGCCTATTACATTTAATAGGCATTTTACTGTAAGGAATATCTGTCCCTTCTCTCACAAACCTTTGTTATTTATTTATTAAGTATTTAGGTCACTGTGGAATTTTGAAAATTTATCTTATTCTCTGGGTATCCGACATTGTCGCTGTTTATGCTGTTGCTCAAATTCCGACAGCTTTAGTTATGGAACCAAACTGGCCAGAGTTTTGTACAAGGCAGATTTAGCCGGCAGCATGGCTGGCTCTGATTTTTCAACCCGTTCAGAGTATGTGTAGCCAACTCTCTGGGGTGGGTCCTGCTCACTTCCTCCCAGCCTGCACCTTGCTGAACCATCACTTATTTTCCTGGGCCCCTTTATGTGGATGGCACTTCTTATCTGGCTGACTCTGTTATTTCCTGGTTTCCTGCCTGAGATTTCTTCCCTCATAACACTTCCAGAAGTAACTGTGTTTTTCCTTGCATAGTGAAATTTGTTTAACCAAGTTTCAGCCACCGAGAATAATTTTCTGCTTCAAAGCTTTGACAGTTCCAAAATGAATCTTTAGACGGGTATGAGTTGTGTCAGAAACAATGCTGTTGTCACTGTCAGAATAAATTTACCTCGATTTCAGTCTCTTCTCCTATCCTTTCAAACTTGTTATTCTATAAACATGAGCTGGAGATTGCGTCTCTGTCTTTCCATCTGTCAGAGCAGCCAGCTTATTAAGGCCCTAGGTGAGCTCCCTGCTTTCATTGTTATCAATGTCTAAAGCCCTTTCCTGTTGATATTTGCTGAGTACGGAAGAATTTAGGCTAATGGGGAAGAACCAAGTTCACCAACTTTTACAAGGTCTAAAAACGGATGCAGTGTAAACGAGGTTTCCCAAGGCAGGAACAGGCTCTGGTTTGTTCAGCTAGTCTCGAAAAAATCTTTCATAACCTTTAGGATAAGAACAGATGGCTCTGGGGAAACCGGAAAGAGGCCATCCTGGTTCTCATTTTGTTTGATCATAAGCCCGCAATGCTGTTTCTTACATCCCCACTCAGGCTGCAAACACCTATATCACTTATTCATCCTCACTGCACACAAAGCCCTTCACTTGGTTAAGTGGGTGAGCGCTACATAGTAAGCTTCTTCTCTTCTCTTCTTTTAAATGCATCCATGTTGTGGTTGTTTGTTTCTTTGGGGTATGTCTTAAAAATCTTAAAGACAGACTTTTTACCCCTAGCCTGAGAGACTTTTCTTACACATTCAGGAAATCCTTTGGAAAGGATAAGAAGCCTAGAGGCAGGTGCGTCTCCTCCAAGTGTGTGTGCCTTTGTGTTGTCCTCCATTCAGTGTGAGAGACACACAGAAGGAAGGACAGGTCTTGACCTGAAGGAGCTTTTTGTCAACTAGAAATCAATGCTTGATTTTTCTTCTTTTTTTTTTTTTTTTAAAAAAATGTATACAGGCAAGTATGTTTCTTACCTTACAAATAAATGAGATAACATATCCCTTTAGTTGGAATTAGAATTTAATTTATGAAGTTTAAGGAAGAGGGAGGGATGTTGAAGTTTTTTCTTTAAGTTTAAACTTCTTTTCTGTGATTTGAAATACGTACAGTTTTTATTACACTTAGTGCTTTGTACTAGCAGTCTCGTTTCAAAAAAGGGAGTGTGGATTGTGCTTACCCAAGGAGGAGGAATTATGCAGATCAGTATTTTATGTTACAACTGTGTGGACAGTGAAGAGAAGCAGATGTCAGGGTCATTTCTGTATGTTCTGGCTCTTTGTGGGCTTACAGGGGTACTTCTGTTCCCTGGAAGGCCTATGATTTGGTGCACTGAGCCACCTGCCAAGCCCCTCGGCTTACTCAGGAGGGGTCCTCTCTGCTGTGTGCAGGAAGATGTCTGGATCTGGGTCTCCAGGAATGATGTGGCTGATCTATGCGACAACCGTAGAGGATCTGGCCCTGGAAGGAGGGTGGCTGTGGGTGCTTGCATTTCTTAGGGTGCCTGTCATTGGTACTATGGAGACAGTAGCCCATCCGATATATAGTAAAGGGTCCATAATTGTATTGATGCTTTTCTTTTAAGCTCTGAAACATCGACCTCTATCTGTTATCAGTTGTTAACAAGCTGCTGTAGAAGTGACTGTTTGTTTTATTTTCTTGGATGTCAGCATTACATTACTCCCTACTTGAAAAAAAAAATGTTCTAAGTAGCACATGCTCTAACTCAGGGGTCCTCAAACTTTTTAAACAGGGGGCCAGTTCACTGTCCCTCAGACCGTGGGAGGGCCAGACTGTGCACCCCAGGATGAATCAGCTGCTAAGCAGGACAGGCAGTGGTGGCAAAAACACTCGGCGGGCTGGATAAATGTCCTAGGCGGGCTGCATGTGGCCTATGGGCCGTAGTTTGAGGATGCCTTCTCTAACTGAATGAAGTAGGATATCAAGGGAAAGAAGGTTTCATGGAAAAATGTGAAAACCCACCTCTCCTAACTATGAGTGACTCCATTCGGTCCTTATGGTTGAGTCTAAACTCTTCTCATGGGTGTCATGGCCCAGCTCTAGGCTCATCTCAACACCATTTTCTTGTTCTCCAGTCATCACTGTGAATGTCTCCTAGGTCTCACCTCTGGGCTTTGTGCCATGCTCTTTACTGGCTCTGACATAGACTTTTTAAACAGGCAAGTGAAATTCAGTTCTGATAAATGCCTCAGCAAGGGAAGGCAGTGGGCACAGGGGACTGAATAGTGAGATCCTCTAAGAGGGTATGAAGTGCTAGGGTCAGGGAAGAGGGGTTAAGTCAGCTCTTGAAGGAAAAGTCAGACTCAGGGCTATCCTTTTGAGTTACTTCTTTATCAGCTGGCCTGTCTAGTATGCAAGGTAGCAAGGGGAAACAGGGCAACACAGCACATACTAGAGATGCTTCAGGGGAGAAGATGTACATGTATGACAATGGCACCCTTCTGAAGCCTGGTGGCGCAGCTTCATTTAGCATGAAATTCCACTAAGGAGCTCACGAAGTGGGTTGCAATAGGTGAAGAGAGGGCCAAAAGAGAAAGGCTTCCTATTAAAAGTAGGTTTGGTCCAAATGAAGAAAGCCACAAAAGAATTATAACCACCATTGCTTCATAGATGAATTCATTTAACGTGCTAAGAACTCTTTGAAGTGTGTACTGTTATTAAGCTCATTTTACAGATGAAAAAACTTCAGGATGTGGGAAAGTTGTACATCCAGGAATCAAAGCCCTGTTGTCTGAGTATATAGCCCATGGGCCTTAACTCTCCCAGTATAATGCCAGCCTGACCAGTGAGTCATCATATTTGAAAAATAGTATCTATGATTTCCATTATTATTATGAATCAGGTAGTCGGAGCTACTCTGTGTATCCTGGCAATTGATGTGAAGCCCTTCTAGAAGATGTGGCAAGGTTGTCACACACGCAAGGAGTATCCCATGATGGCCTCACTTCTCTGGGTGAATCCTTGTTAACAGAAGCCCAAGATCATTAACTATAGCATGTCACAGTATCAGTGCTTTAAAATTTGGGATAACTTCTTTATTCTTACTTCTTGGAAGATATATTCATTTATTCATTCAGAAAATACTTATTCCGTATCTTTTATGTGGCAGCCATTATTCAAAATTCCAGGGATAGTGTAGTTGAAAAATAAGTGTCTTTCTCAAGGGACCAGGGATCTAGTGAAGAGCTAATAATCTAGAAAGACAGATAGTGAAAAAATAGACACATAGTATCATAATGGGGGGATGGGTGTGATGATTTTAGAGAGAAAAATAAAGCAGATGTAAGGATTAGATAATGACAGGGGGTGTTATTTTAAATACTTTAATACTCTTAAAGAATTTTAAAAAAACAAGAAAATAAGTCTTTCAGAGTTGTTTAAAGAAAGAAGAAGGTGATTGGTTTGTTACTGTTTTATGAAACAGGAGCAAAGTCATGAAATTGCCATTCAGCAAGGCAAGGACAGAGCTGGAGACTGGTTCTCTTTTACAAAGAAATCTCTGTCCCAGGCTTTGGTTTGTCTGCTGTTTCTACAAGTGTCTGTGTGGTGTGTGGGAGGTTCTGCTCAGAGCCCCCTTTGGTGAACACAGCAGGCTCAATACTCACGTCATCCCCAGCCAACACCAGCCCACAAGCAAACCAGCTTCCAAATCCCTGGCCATTGAGGCCTTTGAATAGCAGCCGACACCCGGCAGCCAGCTGAGCAAGGGTTGAACGGAGTAACCCAAGAATGGCTCCTTAGCCCCTTGTCAGCTTGCTGCTGTCTGGACAAGAAGTGCAAATGAACCAAAAAGAACGGAAAGGGGGTAGCAGAGAGAAAGGGGAAAACAGGGAGGGGGTGGAGAGAAGGTGGAGGAGAGGCCGGGATTGGATGAAGCACTTCATCTTCCTGGATTTCAAGGAAGCACAATTTAGAAAGCAGATATGAAAACTCAGGGGCACTTACTGCTTTGGGGGAAACCGTCTACAGTTTTGCTGCCCTGTTCAGTGGGAACTACAATCAAAACAACAGCTGTGCACCAGATGCTGCCTTTCAGAGGAATAGCACTGCTGTCCCAGAGACCTGCCCTCTGAGTGTTGCAGAAGATGGGGAGAGAGACAAGCACAGTTTCTCTTAAGAGCCTCCCAAGAGAAACTAAGAAGCTGCCAGGGCCGGGAGTTGTGTGTAGTTTCTGCCAGAGAAGAGGCTTGCAGTGAGAGCGGGAGGGTAAAAGAGACAGAAGGAAGAGAAAGTCGTTCTCAAGCACTGAATTAAGGAGATTTCTTAGAATAGATGTTGTTTGGGGCACTCAGGGAAGGACTGAGGTGTTTGGCCTCAGCACGCCTAGCTTGGGTCTGTGGGTGAGAGAAGAACTTGCTTTGTTAAGTAAGTCTGCTGCGTGGGCATCTGCCTGGGGCTGGGGGCCCCAGACCCTGGATGGAGAATTTGAGTGCAGATCATTTGTTTAGGAAGAGATCACGGGAAATGCCAGCAACGGAATGGGGAAATGAGTCAGGAAGGGGAAGGAAGCCCGTAAAGGCTATCTTATCAAGAGGGTTACCACCAGGGGCAACCGGGCCCTATGAGAACGCAGCAGACACCACCTGGCTCAAAGGAAACTGGCGTTTATCTTCCAGCTCCCATCGGTCTTTAGAGGAGGGGCCGTGTTGGGAGGGTGAAACTCCCCAGAACTCCCCATCCGCCCCCCTGGAGCTGGGCTAGAGGTACAGGAAGGGCAGATGCAGGGGTTGTGTGGGGCCCTGGAGCATTACGCCGAAGAGTGGCAGGAAGCACGTGAGACAGTTCTCATTTTGTGGACGTGGAAACTGAGGCCCCAGGTCTCGGCATCTCTATTCCAAGTCCTGATACCTACTTTATGAAAGGGCCAGGGTAAAAGCAATAATAGTGCCCCTAATTATAACACACATTGTTAGCACTTTTTTTTTTTTTAAGCGCTCAACTCAGTCTTATTCTCCAAGCTTTTCTCTTTTTTCCTAGAGGCAAATCCAGATTATTTTTAAAAGGCAGTTCTTATTATAGGTTAGCCAGGTGTAGCACTCTCTCTGGTCTCAACCTGCTCACCCCTTCACTTGCTTTCTCTGCAATTCTTCACAGAGGGAGGCCTGAGATTGGTCATCATTTGAACAAAGAGGAACTCTAGAAAATGTTGCATTAACCCTATGGCCAGCTATGGCCTGGCCTAGGGCCTGTGGTTACAAAGAGACACTTTTATTCACTCCCATCCTCCACCACTACCAGTCTCATGTACTTCCCTAAACCCAAACGGACAGTGTTTGGGTTCCATGTGGGTAAGTAATAGCTGCTGAGGAGAGGGCTGCTCTCTAATATGTAGCTTTTTGCAAAGCTTGTTTAGAAATTACAAATCACAACTGTCCAGCAGATCCTGTAAGTTTCCCCCGCTCGAGATTATATGGTAGGAGGGCTCACCAAGGTGGCGAGAAACAAACCTCAGCTGTCCCTGCTATGGTTGGGGGAAAGAACTCACTGAAGTGCTTGGCAGAGATCAGAAAGCATGAAAGCATTCTAAAAAGGGAAGGCAGCTTCTTCCCAGTAACAGTAACACAGTATGTAATTCTAAGTTTTCTTTCCGGAATCCAGTGTACCCTTTGGGCCTCAGTTTTCTAAACTGTAAATTGACTGTTCTTCAACATTCTCTGTCTGACTCATTTGAAACTCTTCAAAGACATTTAATAACTTGCATTCTTTTTCCTCTGGCAAGATACAAGTCACATTTCTTGTGAAACACTTAGAGCCATGCTCCTCCAAGTATGGTCTGTGGTAGATACTAGTCCTTAAACTATTTGTTTCAGATTCTCAGTATGAGAGGACAGAATCTGAGAGTAGGTGTTTAGTAACTTTAATAGCAAGTTGATGTTACCACACCCAAGTGGAATTCACTTTTCTTGTAACCTATTTCTATTGTGTTTTGCCAAAGCCTTTATCTTCAATGAATTGAGGGCAAAATGCCGGTCTTTTATTAAAAAAAATTGAGAAGTGCTCATTTAGAGATATTAAGGGAAAAATTTCAGTTGCTTTTTAATTCCATAATTCAACCTAAGCCACTTCTGTGAAAGAGACTAGGGGTAGGCGTGCCAGAGAGATTTGCTTTTCTCTATCCACATTTATTAATTTCGTGGTTTTAGTCATGTGTATTTTCTAAAATCTAAGTATTTTCAGCACCGATATGAAAATAAATAGTGATAAAAGATATGCAGTTTGTACGCAATAATTCTGCCAAAGTGGATTAAGGATCTCAGGTTCTAGCTGTCTTAAACTGTGAGGAGAAAGTTAGAATTGCAGAGGGTTAAGCCACCAGCTAGTGACTGGTGATTAACTCTGCCCTTTTCTCCAGGACTATCTGGGCCTCCAGGTGAGAGGTCTCATCCTGGGAAGGATCATCAGTTCCTGCCCAGCTGGTGGAAGGCTTTCTGCCCTCACCTCCTCTCCAGGGTCAGGCTTCCACCCAGGTGTCTGTGGCCCCCTTCTTCCGCTTAGTCAAAGCCAGTACCCACAATGTTCTGAGGATACTTAGAATAACGAAGGACCAGCTAGGAAATGCCCTCCCAGAAGGAATGGCCTCCAGCAGAATGTCTGTAAATAGTCATCGTTCAGGTCCTAAGGGAAGCCCTGAGAATGGTGTTGCCCTTAACTGCCACAAGAAGAAAAATGAGCAGTGCTGCCTGATTGATACAATCAAACATCAAATCTGTAGACTGAGAGGCAAAGGTATATGCCCTACTGAGCAGTAAGTCATCCTTGTACACAGTACAGGGCATGAGAAAAATAGTGGTGAGGGCAGGATATCCAAAAGGAGGGAGCAGGGCAAAGACAGAAGAATTGCAGGAATCCGTAATAGGAAAAAAGAAAAGAAAGCATGTATGTAGCTATTTTGGAATATATATGTATTCCAAAATAACTACTTACATGCTATATTTTGGAATATATATATTAAAGAAGACATTTCCCAGCAGTTAAAGAAAGCTCAGCTTGTAACATGCACACACTTGAAATTTCCATCCCCACTTCTAATCTGAAAAATGACTTTTAATATTATGGGACTGGACTATGCTAGTTTGGGTCGAATGATGATGTTTTATATTTATCTATTTTAAACCTAGGAGGCAGAGGATTCACAGATCTTCCCAGTGCTGCTCAAGGAGTCAGTCCCTCTCAGTGCCTTTCAGACTAACCTTGACCTCCCTCTTCTATGAAATTCCCCACAAGTCAAAGACGGGAAGCAGGCCTTGTATCCCTTGGGCATACTAGGGAATCTCACAACTTCCCAAGGGTTTAGGAAAAATAGGAAGTAACCCATGTCCAAATCTTTTTGCTCTGGGAAAGGAGTATGGCCTTTGTCTTTTCTTTTTCCCCCTACAGGAGCCCTCTTTAAATAGAAATGTGCCCAGTGTCATCGTTTCCCATTCCGCATAGAAACCTGCTTTGGTCCACACAGAATTTACAAAATTAAAATAAATACTGTGGCTTATGTGACTTCTCAGATTAGGACTTGAAATGAATTGGCTTTGGATTATAATGTTAACAATGGAAATTTCTTTGTTTTTAAAGATTATCAGCCATGAGATTGAGAGCTGGGATTGGTTCTGACTCCAGAGCTTTCCTCCTCTTACAGTGGTCACGGCCTCCCCTTCACTTCTGAGCGTGGCTCTGGGGACTGTTGATGGTCGGGGGAGAAATAACTCGCTGAAACTAAAGGAGAAAGCAGGACCCCTTCCGAAAAAGGCAAAAATGTCTCACTAGAGTAACAGGAATACAGTGTGCAATTCTGAATGCTCTTCCTGGTGGAGTGCTTTCAGCCTCTCAGGAAGGGGCCACATTGAGACTTCCTTGGGGTGGCTTTGCAGCCACAGTCCAATGGTGCAGATTAGCTCAGACAGAGACCTGGAAGGGAGGAGAAAGCATTTCCTGGGCAGTCGTCTTGGCCAGCTTTGTTAGAAGTTGAGTCTGACACAAAGATTTTTTTTTTCTTTTCTGAATGTATTTATTTATTTATTTTTATTAAATCATAGCTGTGTACATTAATACTATCATAGGGTACAGCATGCTGTTTCTATATACAATTAGAAATACTTTCATCCAACTGGTCAACATAGCCTTCTTGTCATTTTCTTAGTTACTGTGTTAAGACATTCGTATTCTAGACTTAGAGAAATTCTCATGTACCCTTATAGGATACACTATAGGCGTGATCCCACCAATCACCCTCCCTCCACCCAGTCTCCCTAGGTCTCAGGAGAAGTAAATAAGAGAAGCAGGAAGGAGCATGCAAGGAGTTAAGCAAACTGGTAGTTTGCCGAGAAGTCTAGCCTCAGCCTGATCTCACAGGAAGCTCTAGAGTGTGAAGTGCACCACAGAGTTATCTCACCAAGAGCTGACAGGGTTGGACTGCTCAACTTCCAACTCTTAGTTTGTTATTGGCTACAAGCTGCCCCTGGAAATGAGGCTGTGTCATGTCCCGGAATCTCCAGGCTAGGCAGCTCCCATCAGCCAAGGGTCATCTCTCAGAGAAGGGTGAAGGTATAAGCTCTTATGACACCTGTGGCAGCTAGCATCTGCTGGTCTTGGCTTAGTAGAGGAGACCTAGGCCAGCACCAACCACAACAGCCACTACAGCAGCCAAAACAGTTGTGAATGGAGTGTCTGTGAACTATACATTAGCCAGAAGCAATATGTGTAATATACAAACCCTATCATATCCCATCCTATCCTATCATATCACACACACTTCAAGGTGTGGCACTAAGAAAAGATCATCTTATTTTATTAGATTAGATTACAAAATAAAAGGGGTTGTGACCCTTTTGGGGGTCTCCTGCATGTCAGATATTTACATTACAATTCACAATAGGAGCAAAATTACAGTTATGAAGTAGCAACGAAAATAATTTTATGGTTGGGGGTCACTACAACATGAGGAGCTCTATTAAAGGGTCAGGCATCAGGAAGGTCAAGAATCACTGCTGGAGAGGACATGGAGGTTGTTCGGTTCAGTTTATTCATTTTATAGAGGAGAAGAAGTAGGTCAGAGTAAATCCTTCCTGGGAATCAGCGCTGTATCCTAGTTATCCGCTTTTGCTTGAATTCTGCCCAACTCCTACTTACTCAATGCCTTCTGCGTATGGGTGAGGTACAGTTTTAGGCACTGAGCAGGGAATTGAAGGCCTGTGCCTCAGGCCTTAGCAAATTACAGTCTGATGGAAATTAGGGAAGGGAAGAAAGAAATAAGATGCATAAATTTTAGGCAAATCAAAATTCAGATCTGAACCCATGAACAAGGCGGATTAAGTGCTTGGTCACTTGAAGCAGAAATGGACACACAGAGGCTAGTTTGTCCTGGCCTCAGTGTGACGGAAGGCCTTCATTACAATTTCCCTGTATTTACAACCATTAAACAAGAAAACATCCTGGCAACTCTTCTATTTGGGTGAGGCTGAGGAAGATAAATATGTAATTAGGGGACTGAGGGACGGGAAAACAGAAAACAAATGAACAAAAACAACACATCCCATTTTAAGTCATTTTGCTATGAAAGCTTCTTCAATTCTTAGCCTAGAAGTGCAAATTATTGAACATTTTACCTATCAAATAAGACTATTCTGATGCTAAGGCCAAAGATCCTACTTACTTGGGAGAAAAATGTTGACCCCAGCTCATCCTCTCCTTCCAGCCCAGTCGTTTTTACTATTGTGGGATGTTTTCTATCTTTTAAATGGCCCTGTGTTCCACTGGCATGTATATTAGCCTGCTCATTTAAATTAGTGTGTTGCCTGAATATTCATTCCGAGTTTATGCACTGCTACTTTGGGAAAGATTGAAGATTCATTCACTCATTCATTCATTCATTTACTCACAGAGCATGTACTGAGAGCCTGCTGCCTGGGAAGGCCCTTGTCCTTAGCATTAGAAATGCAGGCGTGAAAAAGGGACCCTTACTC
This sequence comes from Galagoides demidoff, assembly GCA_963574575.1. NCBI lineage: Eukaryota > Metazoa > Chordata > Mammalia > Primates > Galagidae > Galagoides > Galagoides demidoff. The sequence continues at coordinate 30,887 of CAUYQV010148103.1, read as the reverse complement.
TGCCCCCAGATACTCACAGTTTATTTGAGTGAGACAAATAAGCAGGTGAATCTATTATAATAGGACATACGCTAAGCTAGAGCTCTGCCCGGGACCTCTAACCAAGAATGATTTGAAGGATATTCAAGGAAGTTTCTATGAAAAAATTGACCTTAGTTGAAATCCAAAGCCCTAGTGAAGGTTTACTACATCCTTATTATTTTCTTTATAGCACGTATCATTGAAGAAATATTATTGTGGCTCATGCCTGTAATCCCAGCACTCTGGGAGGCCCAGGCAGGTAGATTGCCTGAGCTCAGGAGTTCAAAACCAGCCTAAGCTAGAGAAAAACGCTGTCTCTAAAAATAGCCGAGATTGTGGCTGGTGCCTGTAGTCCCAGCTACTTAAGAGGGTGAGGCAAGAGGATTGCTTGAGCCCAAGAGTTTGAGGTTGCTGTGATCTATGACACCCTGGCACTTTACCCAGGGCCACAAAGTGAGACTGTGTCTCAAAAAAAGAAAGAAAGAAAAAGAAAAAAGAAAAGGAAAAGGAACATTATCGTTTTGGAATTTTGCCTCTTGATGTGATAGTTAATCTGTCCACTCTATCATCTCACTAAAGCAGCACTTCCCAACCCTTTTTTCATCTGTGCTATTGTAATGGGCCTTTGTAGATAATTTCTTGCCTAATTACTTCTCCCTTTGATTTCTTTTTTCCTGTAGTAAAATATACATATTAGAAAATTACCCATCTTAGCCATTTTAAGTGATTTTAAGTGTTCATTTTTCTGACATTAAGCACCTTTGCAACGTCATACAACCACCTCTCTTTTCCATTTTTTCATAAGTTTCATTTCCCCAGACTCTTTACACACAGAAGAATAACTCCTCACCCACCACCTTTTTCCAGTCCTGGGCATCCACCTGTCTCTTGAATTTTCCTGTTCAGAGCATCTCCTATAAGGGGAATCATGCAGCGTTTGTGTGTGTCGGGCTTACCTCATTCAGCATAACATCCTCACGGTTCATCCACGCTGTACCATGTCCCAGAATGGCATTGCATTTATGGCTGGGTATTCTCATGAAGTTTAGTATCACATAGTAAATCTGTTTATGTACTATGGGGCTTTAGAGGGCTACAGACCATTGTAATATGTAAAATTTTTCTACTTTCCAAGAACCAGTTTCACCCCTTTGGGGCAGTGTGGCCCTGTACAGAATACCTGCATTAAAATGTAAGCTCTGTGACCCTGTCCGCCTTGCTGTCCACTCTGTCCCCAGCTATTGGCATAGTTCCCAGCATACAGTAAACACTCAATAGTCATTCATTGACTACTTTCCAGCTCTTTCCTTAGCCACCCCTTCCTTCTTTTTTGATTCTAATGTTGTTAAGAGTTGCCCCTGGAGTAACCACAGATGTATTTTGAGACTCAGTGCCTCGTGCTACCCAGCCAAACATCTCCACCACACTCAGTTCCCTCAGCTGCACACACCATTCTCAATGTCCCTGTGTTTGCCTGCTTTCTTCTTAGAAGTAAAAGATTATGAGCCTCCGTTCGGTTCCAAGGTGAGGGAGCATCCCTGTGTGGAGAGCATGAAGGACAATGTGTTGAGAGACCGAGGACGACCAGAAATTCCCAGCTTCTGGCTCAACCACCAGGTAAGGAGTGACTGTTTCATAGGGTGAGAAGGATTCATTCCAAGGTGCCTCTTGGGAAGAAAGGAATTCTAGGATATTGGGCTTAAATCTGAAGGCAGGTCCCTTTGTGATCTATGACCCTGTTAGGTTTTGTTTATTAAAAAAAAAGTCAGTAAAGTGGATGGTACTATTATGCTAAGTTTCAACCAGCAGGTATGTACAACATTGAAAGTGACCTCCTGAATAATCATCTGAAGGGCATTTGTCATGTTCTCCAAGTCCCTTTGGTTTGGGGTCAGAATATTTTTTCTTGCAGCCTCTGCTACTCAGCCCCATGCCGTCACTTGGGGAGTTTATGTTTCATTCCCTATGGGTTCCAAATGTTTTCTGCTGGGAATCTTCATCTCCGGAAGGAAATACTTAGCAGATGTGAAACAAGCAGGGTTTGTCAGGCAGCTGGACTGAGAAGGGACTGCGGCGTGCAGAGGGCCGTGCACAGGTGTTTGCAGGCTGTGCACACAGACTTGGGAGAGGCCTGCATGCGTGTGCGTGGGAAAGAGGAGGCCAGCTCCTCACTCTGGAATGAAGGAAAGCAAGGAAGAGGAAAATGCCAGTGAAGGAATGGGAAACGTGTCTGTAGGGAACATCCTAATGGCTTATTTTTTCTTTTCAAGAAATGGTAGCTAAGGCTGCATAGCAAGGCAGTAGGAGGCCTACCCAGATTTTTAGGGGCACTTAGAATGGCAATGGTCAGAGAAAAAGAAAAACATAATAGGTTGTGAGAAGGAACTGTCCCTAGGTCTGACACACCCAGGAAAGGACCCTGAGTAAAGAATGAGAGAGAACAGTGTACTCCTAGCTCACTGACAAACTGTTCTTTCTACGACTAAAACCTTTTATTGCCTCTTTTGGAAGAATTCCCTCATCCGTGAAAGCTGAGGCTAAGTTGTAGGTTTTCCTAAGGGCAAGGCAAGTTCAGATAAGAAACAGAAACAACAAATCTGGCGCAATCGGGAAGACAAATGGAGCAGGAAGCCTGGTCTGCGCCAGCCCTGGCCCAGAGCCACTTCAGTGGACAGACCTTAATAAAGTCGGGGTGAGGAGATGGCGGCAGTGAACAACACTGTGTTGGGTCAGGGGCTTCTCCAGATTTGGGCCAAATCCTCTCTGACTCTAAAAATGCAAGACCATCTTGCACAAACTCTGAAATCACCAAGTGCTAGAGTGTTATGTTTCTTTCAAACTCGGTTACCACCTCTGCTGTACAGTTCTTGTAATGAAGCCATTATTCATAATGATAAAATTCTGGAAAGAATTTGCATAATACATTTTTCTCATAATGAGATTTGTTGCCCTATTGATTTCAAGTTAATGCTTAATATTTAATTTAATTTACTGCCTGTAATTACAGTGCCAGAATAAAATAAATGTTACTTGTATACCAAGAATAACACTCTACTTTTAACAGGGCCATCAATCAATACCGTCATTTAGGTGAATTATACAATTAATTCAACATCATGAACTCACAAGGTGGGGAGGGAGAGAGAGGCTGCTAGGTGTGTGGGGGAACGTTGTTTATTAGAAGACATTTAGGGAAAGTGCCAGTTCTCCCAAGTGGTGTTGGGATTTATCTGTCCCACCTTGGCCACTGATATAAGGGATCTCTGTTGGTAGTTTTGATCTCTTCCACTTATCAGAATATGTATTTAACTCCTGCCTACTTTATTCTCCAAAAGGACTGGAAATGGTAACAAAAATATTTGCAATGCAAAATAAAATCTAAGCCAGTAATAGAAAGTTCTCACCACTTTCCTGGGCAGGAGTTTCCAGATGGATTCATTGGCTAGGGCTTTTTTAGGGTTAGGGTGAACCCTATGAAATGGACTATAGTCACGCATACCTGACCCACAGAGATACTAGGTCCAGCCTAATGTTGTTGGAGAGGAATGGGCACTGCAGAGGCCATACTTGGCAGCTCAGAGAAGCTTCTAATGAATCACTCCAGAAAAGATAGATTTTATAAAATGAAACTGAGCTAACATCTATATACCTCTCTGACTGGGGTATTCAGCTATGTGAAAGTCACATGATTCAACTACGTGACACTGTGGAAAAGTAAAAACTACAGACAGTAAAAGATAGTGGTTTCAAAGAATTTGGGGGCTGGGCGGAGAGAGGGATGAACAGGTAGAGGACAAAGGGTTTGTAGGGCAGAGAAACTGCTCTGTATGATAGTATAAGGGCAGATACAGGTCATTATACATTTGTCAAAACCCATAACTGGACATCACCAAGAAGGAATCCTAATGTCAACTATGAGCTTTGATAGGTAATGATGTGTCAATGTTAATTCATTGATTATAACTAACGTATCACGTAGAAGCAAGATGTCAAGATGGGGGAGATTGTGCCTGTGCTGGGAAGGGGTTTATGGAAACTCAACCTTCTACTCAATCTTTCTGTGAAGTCATTCTGTTATAAATAACAAATAAAGGTGTGGAAATGATATCAGGGGCCTCTTCATGGGGTGTATTCAGGTGTGGGGATATTACTGTACCCCAGAAGTCCCGTAGAGGGTCACTGTGGTGTCCGGCCCTATTATGACCAGATAGCCCCAGAGCAAACACATGTGGCAGGTTTTGAGGGCAGCTACCCACTGTGGACCCTGTGCTTCATGTGAAACTGGCTAGCCTCACACTGTGGGGCTAAACGCTCAGGCTCTTTTGGACCCAGCCTGCATTGTAGAAACAAGATCAGTGGAGAGCCCACCACTCATGGTGCCCTTTGGACCTCTCTCTCACTACAGGGCATCCAGATGGTGTGCGAGACGCTGACCGAGTGCTGGGACCATGACCCGGAGGCCCGTCTCACAGCCCAGTGTGTGGCAGAACGCTTCAGCGAGCTGGAGCACCTGGACAGGCTCTCTGGGAGGAGCTGCTCGGAGGAGAAGATTCCTGAAGACGGCTCCCTGAACACTACCAAATAGCTCTTAGGCTGGGCCAAGCCTAAAGAAGCCACCCCTCTCGCCAAAGAACACAGGCAAGCAGGAAGCTGCCCCTGAACTGATGCTTCCTGGAAATCAAGGCGGTCACTCCCCTCCCTGCAAGCTGCGGGGATGAACAGAAACAGCGGCGGGGAGTGGGTGACATAAAGCATTCTATGCCTTTGACATTGTCATAGGATAAGCTGTGTTAGCACTTCCTCAGGAAATGAGATTGATTTTTACAATAGCCAATAACATTTTTGCACTTTATTAATGCCTGTATATAAATATGGAATAGCTATGTTTTATATATATATATATCTATATATGTCTATATCTATAGCCATACTCTGAAAAGAGGCAAGGAAAAAGATCGAATATACCCAGGAAATTGGTTTTATTGGAGAGCTCCAGAACCAAGCAGAGAAGGAAGGGACCCGTGACAGCATTAGCACTTGACAATCACATACATGAAGGTTCTCTGACTAGATGACGGGGGACTTTGAATGAGGAGACAGCCCCAATGAGTCTCAGAACCTGCTATGGCCACATTGCACTTGCTTCTGCAAAATAATCATTCCCTGCACTGGGGTTCTTCTCTGACCATGGAGTTAAATATAGTGGCACTATTTGGGAACCAGTGTTCCTGAGCTTCCTGTATGCCATTGTTTTCCTGGACTTTTTACTTGAGCTCCAAGCCCCACATCTAATTTGTGAACCACTTTTCTCATCCTAGTTCAGAAACACTGCCCATCTCTAGTAACATAAGGCTTCAAGCCCCATATTTTATTTTTACAGGCTGCAGAAAAAGAAGGCGGCCAAATGTCCTCACTCATCAAATTGCCATACCATTTACTAATGCGAGATTTTCTCTTCTTCATCTTCCCTCTATACCTGTATTACTATCCTTCTCTTCCAGCCTTCATCCTTTCCTAAAAGTCAACAAACCCCTGCCCCAAAGTTCATTGGGATTAACTTTTTTTAACAGTTGATGTGAGTCTCTAGCTTTTTGTGCAAAGGTTCCATCTTTTGGTGCTCCTGAATGCTCCTTTTTGGCCTAGTGGAAAGGATTTGAACTACACAATCCTGCCATAATCCTTAGCACTCTGAACACGTGTTTTACTCGGCCAGCAGTGTTTTTAGAAATTATGGCAATTTTTTAAGATTTGGAGATGTTGCAGAAAAATCTGGATCCCCAGGTAAGGATAGCAGAAGGTTTCCAGTTCTCTCCAGTTCGCATATTCACGAAACTAAAGTATGGACACACTTATAAAGCTGCTTAACATTGGCCCTTTCCACTGCCCTTCCCCTCCCCTCCACCCTAGTCTGGGGAGTAGAACTGCCCCTGACCAAGGTCTTTGTAAGAAATGTGCATTCAAGCAGTCAATTCTCTGGCTACATAATATGCTTTTGACTACTTGTCTGGTATTAAGATTTGAAATTGGTCTTTCATTGGACTAAAAGGGACCTCCGTTAAGGGGTCCCAGTTAACTCTGGCCTCTTTTGCTCATATGTTAATAGTTTTTCCCTCTGCAGTAGGGAGGGACGCTCTTTACTCCAAGAAGCTTTTCCCGTGATGACCAGTCTCTTCATCACACTAGCCTTCCCAACCTTTGCAGAAATTGGGAGCGAGGACTTGAATGGGGGACATAGGAGTCCCATTTGCAGTAAGGAAATCTGTGTCTACATGGACCAGAACAAAGAATGAGCTTTAATGCTTCATAGGAAACTTGTTCGTCCACAACAAGTGTTAATGCTGCAAGTAATCTCTTTAGGAAAAAAAAAATGTTTTGAAGCTACTTGTTTTCAGTCTAATAGGAATATTAGGGACTGGCAGTGCTCTGTTTGGATTTTGGAAGGTCTTGTGTCATTGAAGTTTTAGGATCCATGGAGAATTTGGAGGTTAGCTGGAACCTTGAGGCCCTGCTCCGTGTGGGTGGGCTGGGAGTTAATGACTATTTGACTGCTGTGCCATGGAAGCGCCTAGAAATTGCTCTCACACCTTAGGGCGCGCCATGCCATCCCAATAGCTGTTGCTCATTGACCTCTAGTGGTGAATTTCTAGAATACTGATCCTTTAATGGACTCTTCCAAGATTCCAAGCAGCACTGTCCCTTCTGGGTTATCAGCAGCATAAACTGGAATGTAGTGTCAGATGATACTGTGGCTTATTTTATGTTGTTTTTTTCTTATTAAAAAAAAAAGACCAAGGAATAACATTCTGTAGTTCCTAAACATACTGACTTTTTCTCACTACTATACTTAAAGGGAAAGTTTTATTCTTCTATGGAACACTTCAGCCGTACTCATGTAATAGGAATGTGAATGCTACATACTCTTTTTATATCAAAGATCTCAAGCACTTATTTTCATTCTATGCATTGTTTGTCTTTTATATAAATAAAATGTTTATTAGATTCAATAAAGCAAAAATATTCAGGTGAGCTTCCTGCTTCCTCTTCCTAATCCCTCTTGGCTCACTTAATTCTTCGGCATTTAATGCAGAAAATTTCACCAGAAAAACACCCAACTTTTCATATTTATTGTCTTTTTCCACTGATAGCCTCAGGTCCCTTAATCAAAAAAAAAAGAAAGCAAACACAGAAACTTAATCGTGTGCCACGCAGCAGCTGCTGCTGGTGGCCTGCTCTCGTGCCCATGTCCTGGTATATGCCATGTGACGTCTCCCCAGGGTCCTTAGAGCTGCCTATTCCACATATCTGTTTCTTCCAGGGATTTTCACAGGCAAGGTTTCTGCTCAGAGCTTATTCCGGCTTTTTCTGTTCTGTCCACCCCTCATACTTGCAGGCTGTCAGCTGTCTTCTCAGTTCTTGTCATGTGCTCTGCTGCCCTGTTCCTGTCACTCAGCCCCCACATCCCATGTGGTGCTATTCATTGACTTATCTAATGGCAAAATGAATTCATCTTAGGAATTTGGCTCCAGGTCATTGTTTATTGGGTTTCTTGTGAAAAACTGTATGAGGTTTTCTGCCTGCACTTCAAGCTACCTGGTTTGGATTCAGAGAGGTTTTATGACTTCTTCAGTGGAAGTGCCTACATCAGGGATTCTCGGCCTTGGTGCACTGATGTTTTGCACTTTGGTGGGAGGAGGGAGGTAGTCCTGGGCACTGGAGGATGTTTAGCAGCCTCCCTGTCTTCTAACCACTAGAATCCAGTAGCCCTTACCCAAAAGCTCTAACAGCCAAAAGTTTCTCCACACACTGCCACATGTCTCCTGGAAGACAAAACCCCTTCCAGCTGAAAATCTTGGAGCAAGACGATGTGGTCCTACTGTGAACATAAGTTATAGTCCCATTTGAAGTAGTAGCAATTTCAATGGTTACTAATTTTACAGGTTACCTGTTTCTTGATTTATCCATTATGTTGTCTGGGCAAATTACTTAACCCCTCCATGCCTCAATTTTATTATGTGTAAGATGGGATGTTACAAGCCTCATCCTATGCAAGATACCATCATGATAAAGAGTACACACAAGGCTTTCAGAGTTGTGCCTTGAGCTTGGAAAACCTTCAATACATGTTGGCCAATATTAAATGCCTTTTTGCAAAAAGGCAGATTTTGAGGTCAATCCTAGAGAGCTTTAAGAAGAAAGGAGAATGGGCATATTCCCCAGGCCTGTGGGACAGGTAAGTATCTGTCCTCCGTGAGTATTGTTAATATGAGGAGAACTTTCATTCACCCAGGACCCAGTGTCATCAATTTAATCTTCCTTTAGCTGAGGAATCCTATGGTCAGGGAGTTCAAGCAGAAAGCTCACGGGTAGAATTTGGGTGCACAGCCAACTGCCCTGGAACTGGAATTCAGAAGGCCCTGCACTTGTTTGATTTCTCTACTTCCATGACCTGCCTAGAAAGGAAAACGGTCACCCTCATCCCCTCCTCCCAGGAGACATTACACTGCCTCATCATTGTCCTCTTCTCTCTCTGGGTCTCTTTGCTCACTGGGGGCAGAGAAGGTCCTGCTTGTTCCTTTCTGTTGCCTAACTTGCTCTCCACTCGCCTGATAAGTGTTATCTAAATGCTTGCTGAGAGCACAGTGGGAAGAGGAGTGAATGTGTATAGACAGTGTTTCCTGATGTGTGAAATGGGTACTGGTGTCCGAGATGACTTCAAGTTGTGACAACCTTTAAAAACATTTTTTAGGGGATCTATTTTTACTTTTAATTAGTATTAAAAAACATTAACACAGTAAGCCTTGGCTTGGGCAAATATTAATGCTTGAAGTACAGTTGATTTTTAAAAATTTAATTGAGTTTTAAAATCATTAAGCATACCATGGTACTTATTTATGGCAACCACAAGAGAAGTGAAGATGGATGACTGAAGTTAGGGAGCTCCACCCAAGGGGACAAATGCATATTAATTGCTAAAATTTAATGAACATGTATTGAGAGAACTCAGTAAGCACCGAGAACTAGTCTCTATGTTTTACCTTCTTTTGTCTGCTTTAATCCCCACAACAACCCTTCAGTGAATTTAAAAATAACTTGTTAATAGTATCTTATTATGGAGTATCTTACCTTAATATTACAGATGATAAAACTGAGGCAGAGAGGGAGGTCTTGCTAAGGGACCCATAATTAGCAATTTTCCCAAGCTCAAGCTCCCATCTTGAACACAAGGTAAAGCTGGAGTCAGGCAGCAATGACACGGAGCCTCTAGAAGGCTCCAGAGTCAGATTTACTAGTCCCAAATGCAGAGGAGGAAGATGCAGTTGGCCCTGGAGAGGAGAGGGATGGCCATGAGGAAGCCCAGGGAGGGAAGGTCATTCCTCAAATGCACATGAGCTCTGGGCTTCAGACCAAGAGTTTCAGCCAAAACAGGAGCCAAAGTCTTCTAACCCCCTCCCTGCACTGTTTTGCTGGGGTTATTTCAGTTCTTGCTACTGCAAGGTCAGGAACATTCCCAGTTGGCAATCAGTCCCCAAGTACCCTCTGCAGGGACTCGGCCCCCTGTACCAGTTAGCATCCTTTGAATGCAGGTTTTCTTTGTGCCCAAGAGTTTCTATTTTGTATTGGCTGTTTTTGTTTTCAGTTCTCTATGCAAATGACATGCTAATAGTCCAGTCCTGAGGGAAATCCCTTCTTTAGGTGACAGACAGGGAACTTTTCATTTAAACAAGTGTGTCTGTCCTTTTTCACTAAAGCCACCACAGTTGGCATCTGCTCATTTTGTTCATTTTCCTCCTGAAACAGGCTGCCTAATCATTGCTTATCACATTTCCAATTAGTTTCTTTTTTTTTTTTACTTGAATAATTATAGCTGCACACTCTATGGGTTTGGGGCCATGCCTTTCAGGCCTACTTTGCAAACTGTGCTGATAAAGACAAGATTGTGAACTTGCCCACAGTACATGGCCTGCCAATCAGCCTCACACAGTGTAATTTAATTCTAATATACCTCCTGATCTTCAGTGCATTTAAAAATAACTTGTTAATAGTCTTCCTAGTCTAATTAAGCTAAAATTGCACACACTGTGAAATACTTGCTCTCTTGCACCTTCTCTCTCTCTCCACACACACACACACACACACACACACACACACACACGGCTACTTAAAAACCATTTCTTTATACAGCGCAGGCAGCACACTGCTTCTGAAATTCTCCTCACAGCCTTCCCATGTCTATAATGACAGACAACAGAATAAAATAACTGTAGCCCTGGTAGTCTAAGGTCATCCAAATATTCCTAATGAATTGTCTAAATATTTACCTAAAACATCTCTGCATTGAAACCTGTTTCACCGTTTTTATTTCTTGGGTCCTTAACCCGTGGAATGAGGATAATGACAGGACCTAGTTGGAAAAATACTAAGAATTCAATGAAATACTATTTTTAAAAGTGGTTAGACAGAGACTCTTGCATATAATCATTCGTAATCATTATTATTAAGTTTTCTCATTCTCTAAAGTCAAACTGTGTTGTTATAATATTTTGAAGATGTGTTATTCCAAAAAATATTTGGGTAAAATGGACTCTTGACTGAGATGTGTTTATGCTGTAACTGTGAGAAGTTCCCCCCTTCTCCTTGAGGGACTGTCTCATCCAAGTGAAAGGCTGGGGTAGGAAACACAGGCCCCTGGGGGACAGGAGGTCTTGGCTTTTTGTCCAGCTTCATCACCACCTTCTACTTCTTATGAATTTGATCTCTTGTTCTTCAGCCCCATCTCACAATCATTCCTGCCCTGCCTAGATTAGAAAGCTGGAGAAAAATGAGATGAAATAATAAGTAAAATCACACAGAAACAGTACTAAAATATCATTAAGGTAAGCTGTGGACTTGGCTGGAACACTATACTCTTATTCATCAGGAACATTGTAGCCATTTTGAAATAAATGTTTTCTGTGTACCATATATTTATGCATATGCTAGCCATCCTCGTAGCCCTAAAGGTAGCTACTATTTTCTCTCTTTTACAATTAAGGAAATTATCCTAAGTTTATAACAACTTGAACCCAGGTCTCTGTCAATAAAAAACTGTCCACTCCTCCAAACCAACGTATCCATGTCTATTTCCTCCATCCAGCATGAGTTAAGCCCCAAATGGTATACCACCCAAGGTCTGCTTGGATCTCAAACACAAGAACTCTGGGTTACTCAGCACCTCATCCAGCATCTAGCACTGAGTGGAGAGCATAATGGTCTTTCAATAAATTTTCACTGAAGAAATGAAGGCTCTTGGCCTTCTGAAGCCCATTACCCAACTGAAGAGACACACATATACAGATAAATAAATAAATGTGATCAGGATGTCCTAATCAGTAACTTGTCTTGGAATAAAGCAAGTGCAACTAAAAAATGCCTGGCTTTTGTGGAGTAACTCCAAGCAGGAGCCTGGCTGCTGTCCCACATGTGGCCACGTGGCTGTGAGGTCTCTTTACAGCTCTTTTTCAAACAGCTTGCATTAGTTTCCCAGGGCTGCTGTAACAAATTGCCACAATCGTGATGGCTTAAAAAGTTTATTCTTTCATATTTCTGGAGGCTAAAAGCCTGAAAGCAAGGCTTCTGCAGGGCTCTGCTTCCTCTGTAGAAGCTCATTTTCTCTGAAGTTTCTGAAGAAGACATTTGTCATTTGATTTAGGGCCCACCTGAATAACCCAGAATGATCTCATCTCAAGATCCCTGACTTAATTACACCTGTAAAATCCCTTCTTCCAAATAAGGTCATATTCACAGGTTCTGGGGATTAGGACATGGACAGGTCTCATTGGAAGCCATTAATCAACCCACTACAGGGTTTTAGCCAGTTCCCTTGGTATGAATTCTTCCAAGATGAAAAGATACCAAGCTCCAGACTCTCTTCCTTGTGTATCTGAGGACTCCCCAAAGATGACTCTGACAGCATGATACATTATAATTGGTTTCATTTTCTATCTGAATGGAAAAAATAGTCATGTTTACACCGTATAATAATTGAAACATCATGTAAGGATTACTTGTTATATCAGTAATTTCACATACTTTGTGCACATCCACCATTTTTTTTCTACCAGTTATGAATTTTCCCCTCCAGGAAGATGAAAATGAGGTGAAGTTGGTTGACAATTTTTTCTCCACCAACTGTTTTGTCTCTCTCTCTCTCTCTCTCTTTGAGACAGATTCTCACTTTGTCACTCTCAATAGAGTGCTGTAGCATCATAACACCTGTACAGCAACCTCAAGCTCTTGGGCTCAAGCAGTTCTCTTGCCTCCGCCTCCCAAGTAGCTGGGACTACATGTGCCCACCATAACGCCTGGCTACTTTTCAGAGATGGCATCTTGCTCGTGGTCAGGCTGGTTTTGAATATATTCTCTTTTGATACTACCTTGTTTTTAATAGCTCCTGACACAGTGGAGGAAGTAATGCATGGTGCCCAAACAATACTATGGAATATAACAATGCCAAAGTTAGAAATAAACTATGAATATGTAAGCATATATACTTGCCTTATTTTAATGTCCTATCTGATTACCTTCTTGGGCTACAAGAATACCCTAGCTGAGAAGGGGAAGTTGGGTTCTAGCCTAATTCCTATTACTAAGTTTCTGAGCTCTGTGACCTTAATAATCTAGTTATTATTATTATTATAAAACTTAGTGACTTAAACCAGTAATTTTATTTTTGTTTGAATTCTGTGTTAAGAACTTGGGAAAAACTTTGGCCACATGGTTCTCACTTGACATCTCTTATACCATTGAAATCATTTGATGGCTCAGCAAAGGCTTGACAGTCAGGATGCCTCACTCTGCAGTTAAGACTGGGAGCGCAGTTGTGGCTGTCATCTAGAACACCTACACATGTCCTTCCAGTTGGCAGTGTTAGGGCCATAGTTCTAACAAGGCATCTGGCTTACTGTAGGGTGAGGGTGCCATACTAGTAGCAAACTGCATGGCTATTTATGACATAGGCTTGGAAATCATGCTACATCTCTTCTCTCATACTCTGTTGATCCAAGTCACCTAAATTCAAAAAAGGGGCACATAATCACCTACCTCTCAATGGGAAACACAACAAAGAACTTGGGGATGTTTTAAAACCACTGCAGGTATTTTATACTATGTGAGTCTTACTCTCATTTGTAAAATAGCACTCCATTCTCTCTAAGGCTCTCCTTGTGTTTATAGTCTATACAGTGCTTTCCTTTAATCATCTCAATGTGTACGTGTTCACACTAACATGCATATGCCATTACTTTTCTATTATAAAATAACTATATTTTATCATATAAAATTAGAATAAGAAAAAGGCTCATTTTCAACAAGCTTCTAATTCTTTATATATTTATATTTTCAAAGTTGTATGTGTGTGTGGGTGAACATACCAGTGAACCCATCAGTACATGGTCTTTTCATATTTTCCCACAATTAAACAAGCCAGAAAGACATTACTGAATCTCATTTTTAGGAGTCATTACTTGCAATTATAACTAAACATAAAGAAGTACAATTTAACATTCCAATTAAATTGTAACAAACTCAGATGTACAAAAAATATCTTATTTGTCTGTAAATCTATTTAAGTTTTATTCCAAACCTCTACCCTCTTGAGTTGGTGGGAAATGTAGCCCTACTTTCTTGGGATGACCTTCTCCACTAACTCCTAAGGGTTCATCATTCTTCCAGGTCTCATTTAGTCAGCACAGAGGCCAGGGTTTGAGGAGTGTGGGTTCTCAGCTACCCATGAAACCTGACCTCCCTGAGATACCCATTGCCCCAGTTTGCTGGGTTTGTGTAGCAATGCCTCTTTCTGGTCCCTTGCCTTATTGGTGGTAGAGGGCTTAGTATTATTCCTGGGTGGGTCCACAGTGCCATCCATCTAGACTTGCTTCCTTGTGCCTCATGAGCCTCTGTGTCTCCCTTACATCCCCTGTGTCCTCAGGGCCCTCCTGGGAGCAGGAGGCAGGAGCCCTCTGCTTCAGAAACCACCACAAGTATTACTCCTTCAAGTCCTAGGGAGTCTATACTCTCTGCTTTGGGTTTTGCTCATGTTGTACCCATGCTGTTTTCTCAATAAATCTTGATATCTTATCAGCTCAGAGCTTTGAGCCATGACCAATGAAACAAGTTCACTAGATCTTCAGATATTCCCTAGAGAAAGAAATATTTGCAATGCATCCTTCAGTAATTCAAAGAAAGTGAAGAAGAACTAAATAATTATTTTTTCCAGAGTAAGAGTGAATGTTCACATCCTACTCCAAAATTATATCAGGTTTATTGGTACACATTGCATATTCCCCAGTATAATATGAAAATCCTATTTCTATCAGACCGTATTCTCGAGTCTGAGTTCAGCCATTTCCTAAGTCTCTGGGGTCTGATGAGAGAATAGCCTCTTTCATTCTGATGACACTGAAGAATGCCAAAGAGGGACAAACAGAGAAGACTGACTCTCGGGGAAAGCAGTGGAGTTGGCACAATACTAAAAGCAGAGGAAGTTTTTCTCAGGCTAATGCCTGTTTTTCAAGTCCATTTCAAGCCCTAAAACTCATCTACTCTTCCTTAAAAAGTTTCTCTACCTTCTATGTCTCTCTCCACTATTGTTATGAAAAACTTAGCACTTGTCCCTGAGGTTGCATCAGAAGCACAGGGACAGAGGTTGAGGAGGAGGAAAGAAGGATTTATTAATTTTCTAGCAAATGAGGAAAAGGCAGACTCCCATCTCAAACTACCATTTTTCCTAACTAGGAGTAGAAATACAGAGCTTTTAAAGGGTAGTTTTCAGCTTTGAGCAATTGCTGTTCAAATATATTCAATGACCGATGGATCCCATCTCCAGGGGAAAGATGGAGGCAGAGACATTCTCATGACCTCTACCATCCAGCCCTTATCTCCAGCTGCCGGGACTGCCTTAGACAGTCCCACTGACACATCTCTAGTAACAAAAAGAACAAAGGACACTCCTTTTCCTGTCCCTCCCAAACACCAGCCTGAGCTAGGAATGCAGATTTTAGTTTTCAAAAAGAGTGAGAATCTTTTAAAGAGACAGAAAACATTTTTACAGACTTTTTCAACCCATTCCTTCTGTAGAATGTTCCCCTCTCAATTTTACCCTTCCATATGTATGGAAAGAGGGGCAACATGGTCATTGAGTTACTTCCTGCTGAACTGGGCAATGTTTTAGATGGAAAGTTTCTACTTAGGTATGCCATCGCAAAGCTTTGACAGTATATTTACAACAATAGATTACCAGCTGTCCCTCCCACAAAAAAACATGTTATAAGCAACAACTACAACAGTGAAGACTGGTAAGGCAAAAGGGACTGTCACCTTGTACATACTGTCTGTACAGAGCTGGGTTAGAAAGAAACATAGGAACCTCTGAGTATAGAACTATTGGTTTCACCCTGCAGGTGATGTGAGAGATTGGCTTCTGCAATTTCAGAAATCATCTGCACCAAATGAAATCTGAGATGACAAACCCAGCAGTGGGACAGATCAGCAGAAGAGGCCATGGCCTAGGGAATTCCTCACTAAGGAGCTGTCTTTCCATCCTATAGAAACAACAAGTAATCAAAGAAAGGTTGGCAAAATTTCAAGATTTTCATCTTCCTCCTTCCTTAAACAGATACTTTAGATAGCCTGAAGTCTGGCCACTCCACTGGGGCCTGAGGCCTGTTCTTTCATGGGGTACCTCTTTACTTGCGTGTAATGGACTCAAGGCTTCCCTCCTGACTGTTTCAATGAGGTGCAAGTTGTTAGAGGCACTTCACAAGGTTTCTTTCACTTTTGTGCTTCCGACTACAGCAGAGACCTGAAAGAGGCAATTCATGCACAGTGGTTAGCACCTGACCTGCTCCTACGTGCTTGACATATTGCTTTACTCTGCTCTTTACTAAAGGTTGTGTTACCATATTTACCTCAGGGTGCTAAGAAGGGCCTCTCATAAACTATATTTTTTAGAGGCTTAACTTAAGCTTGCTTCTAGGGGCTACCCTTATCTGGAGGAGGGCACGTGGTAGCACCCTATTCCATTTTCCTGCATCAATTCCAGGATGCATGCAATTTCCATTCTCAGGATCCACTTGAAGAGGCAAAGTTTCCCCTGATGGACACTGCCATGGAGCAGCCAAACGTGGTGATTGACCCTTTGAGCTGTCAAGTTGCCTCTCTCTACAGCTGCCTGCCTGTGATGGCCATCACCAGCATGCCATTGCCCATTTGCTTGGCCTCCTGCTGACTTCCGTCATTTTCTCGTCCCCTAAGGCCTGTTCCTGCTCTGTACTGGTTAAGACCCCATACCAGGCCAGCAGCTCTTGGCAGGAACTCATCCTGGGACTTCAGATGCTCTATCCCTTTGGGTAGGATAGGCCTCTACCCAGCCTGGAAAGGCATCTACTAATACAAGTTTAACCACCCTACTGAAATCAAATCATCAAAACCTCACATGCTGGGTTCCTTGTGCCACAGTCACCTCTGTGTTTTTGAATTGTTTGGAGCTCACAAACAGTCTGCTGCAAATGGTGTCCTCCCCAATGAGGTTTTCCCCAAACCCCTTAAGACATCACAGCCATAATGCTTACACTCATGTAGGTGTCTCTTAAGCGCCAAACCAAACTTCAGGTAGGAGAATGAGTTCAGGTATGTTCTGTTTCAGTTTAGCTCTGCCATCCTAAATGTCAGAGCCCCAGTCTTGTTTTAAAGCAAATATAAGTCTAACTGGGGTATCAAAGACCTGAGGAACAGATCACCATCAGTGGCCTTCTCAGCAGTTTCACAGTGACCTGACTTCTTTTTACAACATAAGTGTCTCCACTTTGGGTGACCAGGAAGTTACATGATGGCCACTGCCTGAGCTCAGCCACAGCCTATATCAGGGAGATTATTTGAATGGCACACTTAATATTCTTATTTTCTGCCATCAGCAGGTATCCTTTATCTCTAAATAGCACCATGAGCATAAAAATTTACTAGGAGTTTGTACAAATATTTACCTTTTTCTTCTGGATAACTGCAGTGCAGCTTCCTGGGCTGAAGTCCCAGGTGACAATGCATACCCAGCTCTTTGCTGTCCATAAAGCTGCTCCTATTGGTGAAAAGCTGCTCCCATTGGCTCTGGCATTGGCTGATCTGACAGATTGATCCTGCTGGAACAGACAGCCTCCAGAACTTATTAACAGTCATGCTGCAAAGGGTTATTCTCAAGCTGGTAACAGGTGGCAAGTAGTTGCTCTGGCCCCGAATCAAGGAGGTCGCCCTTTAAAATATTATCCAGCTACCTTGACAAGTATGCCACTGGCTATGGGATGCCTCGCAGCACCTATAGTAAGATTCCAAGGCTCTCCCCTTGTTTTTCACTAAAGTAGCTGTACGTCAGGTTACCCCAAAATGGGGGCAGTCATAAGACTCTGCTTTAGATTTTCAAAGACATTTTGAAAGTCCATGATCCAGGGCGGTGCCTGTGGCTCAAAGGAGTAGGGTGCTGCCCCCATATGCCAGAGGTGGCAGGTTGAAACCCAGCCCCAGCCAAAAACTGCAAAAAAAAAAAAAAAAGTCCATGATCCAGATCAGGGGCTCCACATCTATTCCTTTAAGGGCCCACAGAGCGGTCCTACAAGGGCTTTGCCATCATTAGTCCAAAGTCTGGAATCCAGACAAGATAAAACCCTGCCATTTCTAGGAACCCTCAGATAAGTAACCTGCTCTTCACCAATATGTCCAATTGCAGGTTCCACAAGTCCTCCACTAAACCCCCCATCAAAGGGGGGGAGGAGAACTCTTTAAAGGCCCTGCCATAGTCCAGCAGCATTACAGGCCACCCAGGCCCAGGATCCTGCCACTCTAATGCAACTAAGTGTCACTTATTGTTATTTGTACAAGATCATTAGTGCCATGTCAATCCTGCAGGTTTGGGGAATTTAAATTCACTTTGTCCTTCCCCAGGTCCCATCAGCCTATAGGCCCTATTTACTTTTGATGACTTTCTTCTTGCAAATGCTGCAGAGAGGTGCAGGTCTGCTGAGATCTGATCTTCAAAGCAAACTGCTCCACCACAGCTGTCTCCTGTTTGCTTCACCTGGCTCTGGCATTCATTCAGCAGGAGCTTGGTGGTGCCCTAGAGGTGAGTTTCTTCCACTTCTCAAACAACTCCCTCTATCCCTCTCCTTGCCCAGGTCCTCCCTCTGAGCCCACTGGGACCATTTCCTCAGTCACCACTTACCTACTGCCTCACCAATTCCTGGCCCCTCCCCTCTGCCCCCTGACCGGCTTGTAGAGCTGGGGTGAGCTGGAGCTGAAGTCAGGGTGGCAGCAGGGAAAGAGATCCCCCAAATCCCACGGCTTCTGTCTATTGGCTTAGCACCAATAGACTCCCCACTCTCAGTTGCTCCCGGGGATCCTGTGGAGATACTGAAGCCCCCAGCGAGTCAGGGTGGCCCTAGGCCCCCTCCTCATTTGAGCTCTGGACCTGAAAAATAACCATTTGCTTTGGGGGGGGGGCGTTTCTGTTACCTGGGTTCCTGTTACTTGGAGGGCTAGCAATGTTCTGTCCAATAGCTTTTCTTTTTACAGCAAACATGACTCACGACAGGACGCATGGTTGGGACAGTTAACAGAACACGTAAAGGTTTCAATGTTTGTTCATCCCTGGCATGATACACTTTCTAATTGGCCCGATCCAGCTAAGAGATGCCCCCTGGTCAAGTTGAGTTTCCCGCGGAGTCTTAGAAAGGAGATTTCATTTCCCTTCCCAAGTCATAATTTAGCGGGTGTAGAACTGAAGGATTATTAAACTTCAGTTGCGCCCGCCTCTGCTCCTCTCGTGGCAGCAGTTGTCCTGACCGGCATCCACACAAGTGGTTTCACCACTAGCCGTGGGTCTTGGGGGCGGGGAAGGAGGACATTAGTGTGCAGTCAAGCGTGTTGAGCAGGCAACACCTTCATGTGGGTCACCCCAGCTGCAGCAGCCCAGCGCCTCTCCACCATGTGGCATGGGTGCTCACTGGTCCACTCTCCCCCTAGTTTACCTCTGATGCTGCAAGGCACCTACCCAGAACCCGCGCAGACCTGGGAAAACTACCGTTCAAAGAAAACAGTGTCACGCCTATCCCACCCACTACCAGTAGAGGTCTCTCTTGTAGCGTTAACTTTATCCCAGGCCTTCATGCATTCATACACAAGGGATCTCCTCCCGTTTTCATGATCTTTAACAAAATCATTTTAGTTGTAAACGGTAAAATAACTCGGGTTTCATTCAACAGCCACTTTTCCTCACCCTCCAGCATGTAAACTGGATTACAATAACACCATTCTCTTTTAGACATAGACTTGTACTGTAAGTTGACCATGCCACCAAAATTTTTCCCAAGGGACTTTTATTTTTCATTATTTTATTTTATTAAGTCAAATACACATAGATCTTGGATACATTCATGCATATGTGGGGTACAATGTGCTGTTTTTTTTTAATACAATCTAACATGATTACATTTAACCAATCAACATAGCTTTCACCTCAATTACTTGATTATTGTGCCAAAACATCTATGTTATACATTTCACAGATTTGACTTGTACCCTTGTCATATGGAGCTTCCCTCTGTTGCAGTAAAGCTCAAAAATAACAAATACAGACGCTACATAGAATTGTCAACACAAAATGCCAGGACCTTGCCAAATGGGAACCACAAAGGGAGACCCTAATTATCTCAAATGAAAATCAGTATCTCCCAATCCAAAAGGGACAAAATGAGAACCAATGTTAATCTCCCCACACCTGGGTTCTCCGGGAATCACAAACAAACCTGAATTCAAACCAAGTTCCCTAGTTCCACTCAACTCCTTGACTTCTGCTCTCAAACAATTCCTTTAACATATTTGACAGGGAGATCTGAAAACCTCCCAAACAAGTGGAATCAAGTCAAAAGAGCTTATTTAAATTGGCCTTGTGTCCAGAAACTTTCCGGGTTCATTTCTTTCTCTTCAACAAGTTTCAGGTAGATCACAGCTGTGTCCATTTAGAGCAGTGTTTTTCAACCTTTTTTTTTTCTTCACAGCACACTTGAATCTATAGTTAAATGTCCATGACCACACACATAAATTATGTTAATAAAAAGAAAGAGTAAGAAAGAAGAATATATTTACTGGACTTTGAACTTCTTTTGAAAGTAACATAATTAGTGATCTTTAAAATTTTTCATGGCACACTGATTTAAAATCACTGGTTTAAGGAGAAAGAGATGAGATTCCCTGGAGCTAAACAGGCCCTGGCAGCTTCTGGGTAATCCCTTACTTCTTACCAAAAAAAGGCAATGCTCCTGCCCATGGCTTGACCCAATGCTGCACTCTATCTCTTCCAGCACGTAGAGGATACTGTTCCACCAGGATCCAAATTCTCTTACTAAAAGCTCAGCACCTGTCCTTGAGGCTTTATCAGAAGAATGAGGACAAGTAGTTGAGGAGAAGGAAAGATGAATTTATTAATTTTCTGGAGAATGAGGAAAAGGCAGACTCTCATATCAAAGTACCATTTTCCAAATCATAAGCAGAGATGCAGAGTCTTTAAAGGGGACTTTTCAGCTTTAGACAATTGCTGTTCAAGTATATTTGGTGATTCTCATTGATCCCATCTCCAGTGAAGAGATGAAGGCAGAGATATTCTTGTTACCTTTGCCTGCCCAGACTTCCACCCACCTTGACCACAAGAACAGTTCTACGGAGCCACGTCCTGTAGCACAAAGAACAAAAAACTTCCCTGGGCCTCCTGACCACTTGCCTGAGGTAGCGATGCAGCTTTTAGTTCTAGAAAAGAGTGAGAATGTTTTTAAGAGACAGAAAACTTTTTAATCTGCTTTTTCAGGACATTCTCTCTGTTACACTATGAAAGGGGGATTTGAGCTCAACCATCCGACCTTTCTTTGAGTTTCATACTTTTTGTGATTCCTGTGCACTTGAATGTTAATACATATTATGTGTCCTTTCTCTTATTCATCTATTTTCAGTTTATTTTAGCAAATTCTATTATCAAGCATTCAGAGGGCAAGTTTAAGCTTCCTTACACACATAATATCTATAATATTATCTAAAAGCCCCCCTAAGTTCTAGATTTCCAAACCTATCTGACTCTCAGGGTTCTGGATAGGGTTTGGAATATGTATGTCTGTATTTTGTGTGTGTGTGTATTTCTTATTTATAATATTTTTGATGTTCCCATTATAAAGACAGAAAACAATTTTTTCCTCTACCCTTCTAAATTCTCAGCTGAGTCCCTAATAAGAAAAGAAAGATTAAGAAGAGGAAAAAACCCAGAAGATTACTAACATGTACACATGAGAGATCCATTCAGAAAAATTAATTCTCAAAGAGGAGGTTATAATTTATGCTTAAATACCATCTTCAGCTAAAAGCAAAAAGAGAGAAGAATATGGGGAGATAAATTCTGGGGAGGTAACCAGAAAAATATAGTCAATAAGAGTAAGTTGTGTTAGCCAGATGTAACTGGCTCTTCTCCATTGATAAGAGTCTGTAGTAATTTATACATCCTTCTATTCCTAATACAGAGAGGGAGAAAAAATAGAGATTTTCTTTGCAAGTGAAAATTTCCCTTAGACAATGATTATTTATACTCTGTTTTCAGAGCAACTTCTTTGTCTCCTATTTCTTAAAATATTCACCTCAAAACCATACTTATGCTAAATAGGCATATTTTGGGATGGTGTATTCTGGTGTCCTATATTTTGGAGTGGCATATTCTGGTCTCCAGCACTATTCAGACTAAATCATAGAGCATGATGATTTTAGTGCAGATTTGTTAAAATGGAAAACCAGGAAAGGCCTTTTTAAATTTCAAAAGCTTGTGCTTCTGAATATCACAAGGCAGTCTATAAGGAGACTCAAAGCAAGGAGGATGACGAGAAGCATCAGAACAAGACATCTTTTTCCCCATCACCAGGTCTAGGTAAAATCTCAAAGTCAAAGGGAGACAGAGGAACTGTGATGAGATAAGATGTTCCCGAGGCTGGGGACCAAAGTGCTATAGACCTAGACGAACCATGCAGATAGAAGTTAAGTCATACTCCAGGGAACACCCAACCCCCATTATAGGACACTTTATACATATATTGTCAGCTCATCACAGCAGCATGGATACCAAGTCAGAAACTAGAACTTCCTGGATCCATTCAAGTGAGAATCATATTTTTCTTGTGCCATGGGATGATAGCAATAGTCTCTTATACTGGCATTTGGTAAGAAGCTCCCATCCATAGCAACCTATTGAACTTAATGTTTATAAGTAGTTTGCACTGGTGGCCCAAGAGACTTTTCTCAGGCCTTATCTTTTATTAAACTAAATCTGTTATTATGAATGTTATTTGACAGTATTGAGTATTAAATTCTTTCATGTATCAGTAGTTTCCAAGACTTAGAAGTAGGTAGAGGCTGCAGGTCAGGTGTCTTCTTCAACATTCTCATCAGCAGGCTTCATTGAAAATGATCTCTTGGCTCAGCGCCTATAGCACAGTGGTTAGGGTGCCAGCCACATACACCCAGGCTGGCGGGTTCGAACCTGGCCCAGGTCTGCTAAACAACGATAAAAACTGCAATCAAAAGATAGCCAGGTGCTGTGACAGGTGACTGTAGTCCCAGTTATTTGGGAGGCTGAGGCAAGGGAATTGCTTAAGCCCAAGAATTTGAGGTTGCTATGAGGTGTGACGCCACAGCACTCTACTGATATATAGTGAGATTCTATCTCAAAAAAAAAAAAAAAGAAAGAAAGAAAAGAAAAGAAAAAATAGAAAATGATCTCAGATTGCAAAAGAGTAGTCATGCATTCTATTCCATAACCTCAAAGAAGTCTCATTCTCTCTTTTTATGTAATATTACCAGGACTCACACTTGAGACAAAAGGAACAATATTTCTGAAGTGGGGGTACTGCAACTTTGCAGATGATATCTGACAACTAAAATTTAGTAAATCTGTCCCTGAGTGCTATTTCAGAATGTGGGTCCCAAGGGAAATTTTTTACGGATGTTTTACTGAAAAAATAAGCTCACAAAAGGCAGAATAAGTGGAGAAAAAGCATACAAATTTATTTAATGTGTATACACAGCAGACTTCAGAATGAAGACCAACACCCCAATGAAGCATAGAAGGTGATATGCCATCTTGAAATTACAGAAAGAAAATGGGCTCCACTCCAAGTATGGCCCAAAACAGGTTATGAGAAGGGAGAAAAGAGGAATTGTGCTGTGGGGCAATAAATGTCTCCTAGGTAGAATGAATGGATGGGGAACAGAGATTAAATGGTAAATAGTTCTCTTTGGAATGTTAATGAATCTGAAAGACAGACATTATCTTGCAATAGAGTCTGTTTAGATGTGGTAATATTCTTAATCATATCTTCTGCAATACGTGTTAATAATTTGATAACAGAAAAGAGAAGAAAAAACAATTGTTTTCCTTAGTGGACCCAGACTTTAGACAGATAAAGGAACTTCAGAGAATAATTTTATCCTGTGTTTTGGGAGAGACTCAGGGTCTGGGGGGAAGGTCAGAGGAACCTTGAAACTTCTTCAATTCAGCAAGTCAAAATTTCACATTTTGGGTTTCAGTTTCTGAGCCCCAACAAGAATTGAGTCTATAAAGATCCCAAATACCATTATAAAAGATCCAGACTTCTAGGATAGCTGGATTTTGTTCACATGAAGATGGAGAGCATCTTCATACTATTTCTAGCCCTTTTATATATTACTGTAGTTTGGATGTTTGTCCTCCATACCTAATGTTGAAATTTAATCCCCAGTGTTGGAGGACATAGAAGGTGTTGGGTCATCACAGCAAACCCTCATGGGTTGGAGCCACCTCCCTCCTCTTGCTTCCCCTCTTACCGTGTGATCTCTGCACACACCAGGTCCCCTTTGCCATAAGACAAAGCAGCTAACACCCTCACCAGAAGCAAATACCAACACCATGCTCCTGGTACAGCTGCAGAACCAAATAAACCTCATTTCTTTATAAGTTACCAAGCCCCAAGAATTCCTTTATAGCAACAAAAATGGACCAAGACACTTGTCTCAAACACTAGTGATTTCATCAATAAGCACCCTTTTGTAAATCATTATGATAACTAACAACACCCTTGCTACTCATAAATGAAGTAGATAAAATGCTCTAAAGTGTGACTTTTAATAATATACTAACTTTCTCTGGAGTATTTTTTGAGATTAAAGAAGCCATCCATCCTAGAAATGTACAATAAAGCTATCATATATGCACATTTATATCAAATGCATATGCTAAATTATTTGAAAGTAAAATATAGGCTATAATTCACTCTCTAAGGTCTTGTATGGAGAACTCCCTTTTCAATTTCCAAGGGTACTCAGGAGTTAGTACTTCATTTGGAGATGAAGCACTGGAAACCTAGAAGAAAGGTGGCAGAATATAGGTGAAATTTCCTTGCTTCTCAACCTTCACACTTGAACTTGTCTGGAACTGAATAGAATCAGATGAAAATCTCTTTCAAAACCAGGGAACAGTATGTTTTCTCCGGCTCCTGCCAGTCAGTGAACAAATCTTACTTTTAGAACAGAACTAGATTTGTTGAAATGCCTTTTCACTGCAGCTCCCCTATGGACTACAATGAGTTCATTACTTCTGGAAGGAATGTCTCTGTTGTTGGCACCATAATACTAGAAAAACCTGTTAGTGTAGGCCATTCCTTCCTTGTGGTTTTGTTTTATAAGACAGGTATTGTGTTAACAAAATGGATATTGTCTTAGGAAATTAAGTCCTTCACATACAAGTATTGTGGTAAGAAATTAAATCATTTACATGTTATAAATCTTTACTAATAGATATTAAATGTGGTTTCCTAACATGCTAGTTAAACTTTAGACATTGACACTCAAATTTTTAACAGGCAATAATACAGAAAGGATTAAGTAAATTATAGTCCTGAGCTAAGCATATAGAAAAATTATATAGACTGCTCTGCATGATATAATGTTAAGTTGAAAAGCATCATTTAAAACATACAATTTTTACCCTGATTAAAAAAAAAAAGTTATGTCTAACACATGTATCTTCTTGGGTTCACAAAAGGATACCAAAGTGAAGGTATCAGAAAGAAACAGCCTTAGAAAGAACGTCTCTCTTTAACCTTCTCCTGCCCTCCTATCCCTTAGCCTCTTTCTCCTCTGAGGCAAGCCAGAGACTAGAATACCCAAGGTAGGTCATAGAAACTAGAACCCCTTTTCCCCAAAGCCAGCCATAAAGTTTAAAATTCTTACTCTATCTTTCCCTCACCTTTTTGTATAAGAAATGACCATAATGAAATTCTTAGACATGTGCAGTGGCTCATACCTATAATCCCAGCACTCTAGGAGGAATGAACACTGGAGTTTGAGACCAACCTGAGTAAGAGTGAGACTTTCTCTCTACTAAAAATAGAAAAATTAGCTGGATATGGCAGTGGTGGTGCACACCTATAGTCCCAGGTACTTGGGAGGCTGGGTCAAGAGGATCCACTGGTACTCTACCCAGGGCAATAGACTTAGGCTCTGTCTCAGGAAAAAAAGAAAGAAAGAGAAATTCTGTAAAATACTTCATTTGAATATAGATTATAAGATTCCCATTCCAGGGAGGGTTCTGCCCAATGGTTGCAGGAAGGAACTCTGTACAGAGAAGCCAAGAAAAGAAAAATCTGAGAAGACAGGCTTCTCTGGCTTCCCCCGCAGTCACCATCAGTCCTTACTTCATTGAACCTAAGTATAAAATTAGATGACTTCTCTTATACCTTTGGGTATTCAGTCTGAAGACTCCTATGTCGTGTAAAACTTTGATCAAATAAGTCTGTTATGCATTTCTCTTGCTAACCTAATTTTTGTTAATAGGGGTATCAGCTATGACCCTTATGATGGATTAGTAAAGGTATAATACCTTTCCCCCACTTACATATGCCATTAATGTATCATTTTTGCATTGCTATTTGTTAAAGTGCTTCACTTTTTCAGAAGTATGAATATCACTACAAAGAATATCTTTATATTAGTTTGTATTTTTATGTTTTTTGTCATTTCCTTAAGAAAGATTGACTGGAAAAAGTTATGAGAATTTATAGGCTCTTGTAGTCTCTGGCCAAAGTATTTCTCAAAAGCATTGTGTTTATTTTTATTTCCACCATCAATACATGAAAACATGGATTTTACTGAATAGCTTTGTATATTACCATTTTCTGTTAATTCAATATTATATAATTATGCATCATTATTATTACTTACATTTCTTTTATTCATAGTTGAACATTTTTTTCATATGTTTATTTGGAAATTATAGTTTTGCTGCTTAGAATTCTCTGCCTTGTCCTGTAGGTGAAAAGGGTAGTGTCTTTTTACTCATTCATTGCAAGGTTCCTGGTTGGGATCCTTATGACAAAAACATATTAACAAGAGAAAGGTATAACACATTTATTTAACATAAGCTTTATATAACACGACAGCCTTCTGAAATTAATACTCAAAGACAGAGAGAAAACTCTATTTTCATGGACAGTTGTACAGAAGTGTGATTGGAGGACAAGGGGGTATGATCCAAAGGAAATAAATTGAGGGGGAGTTTAGCAAAACCTGTTTGTTTAGTCTTCTTGGCCTCTAGGTACAGGCCAGGACCCCTCTGCCATAAAGGTCTTATGGCCTACTTTAGGGGCGGAAGGTCAAGGAATTCTTTTATGGCCTCCGTCAAGGGAGAAAGATGGGAGAGAGAATTCCTACTTCTGTGGTTTTGTCAACTTCCTTCAGCTTAACATACTCAGTGTGCTAAGATGCCATATTTTGTGGTATTGTGTTCCGGGGCCTCTACATATTTGAGTATGACAACCAAATGATTTTATCATTTATGATACTTTTCCATAAACACTTCCCTGTGTGTGGGGGAAAGATTTTTTTCTCCTTCATCGCTAGGTTTACAGCTGAGGCCCCTATCATAAAAGATTAACAAGAAGAAAGCATGCAGATTTACTTGCTTATAACTTCTACATGTCATAAGAGCCTTCAGAAATGAAGACCCAAAGAAATAAAGAAATATTTGCATTTTTAGGCTTAGGCTTGATGAAAGGTGAACAGTTGTGCAGAAATATGACTAGATGAAGGGGAAATGAACTAATGTTAATAAACTGCGGGGGACTTTGTAAGTCCTATTTGTTCAGATTACTCTCTGACTCCCCTAAGTGTCCACAGATAAGGTTTGCTTCTTTTCTCTGGGTATAAGAAGGGTTCATCTGTGCATTTCATGTGACTTGCTTCTGGGAAGGAGGGCAAGCAGAAGGTGAGAGTGGCCCTCCTACTTCTGTTTTCTCAGTATTTGCAGGGTAGCACATTCTGAGCCCCATCAGCAGACTTTTATTTGCCTTTTCATATTCTTAGAGTTTACATAAAACATTCAGACTTTAAAATATGTATGGAGTGAAATCACTCATTCTATTTCCTTGTGAATTCTCCTGTTGCATTCATATTTGAAAGAGAAATTATCTGTTGAAAGTTCTCATAAATATTTAATTCCATTTTCTCAAAGATTTTCTATAACATCATTTAATATAATTAATTATTTATTATTTCCAGAGTTTATTCAGGTACGTCATGTGGCCTTGATGGAAGATTATTTACATGTCTCTAATTGCTAAACAGATGCCCTCACCTCATTAAGTGTGGATATGAGAGCGAAATTTTTCTTTTATCATCAACTTGTGTTACTTCTTAAGGAGGCAATATATTTTTCCTTACAACAGAAATTTGTTCTGGGCTATTTTCCTCCATTATACAGATTTCAGTCCAAGTCTGCTATAGATAATGTTATTTCTAATTAACGTTTGTTTTTGTATTTCCAATTTTGTAAATATTGTGACGTTTCTGTTTTCATTTGCTCATGCTTTTTTGTGTTATCCTAAATTACTTTATTAAGAAAAAATTTAAAAGTCAGTATATACTCAGGCCTCTAACATATATCCAGAATTAATAAATGTGTTTTATCATGTTTGATTCAGAAATTAGCCTTTCATTTAAAAAGCAACAAAATATTACAAATATATCACCTACATCTAAGGAACTATCCATCCTAGTCCTGTGTCTTTTGACCCTCCAGAGCCCAGTCCCTTTATGGCTTAAGTATGGATCCCTCCCATCCATGCGTGTATCTACAATCTGAGTATTATTTTTTGACTGTGTTCTTTTAAATTTATATAAATGAAATTCTGAATATATTGCTCTACCACTTTTTGAAACATTTAATATGTTTCAAATTTCTAAATATATTTTAGAAATCTATCTATGTTGATGCATTTCAACACAATCTGTTCATAATTGCTATGTAATGTTTGTCACATGAATATTACATGAATATAAATTTACATATTCACTTTACTCAAAGATAGTGAGTTATTTATGTTTTTTAAAATGGCAAAATGCTGAGTAGACAGAATTGATCTAATTTCTTAGAATATAAAATTTCAAAATGAATTAACAAATAAAACAATTTACTTTTTAAACTAATTGAAAAGAAAAGATGAATATACCTAGTGAAGAAATAGATAGCATAAGGGGAAGAAAACAGCTTAATTGTCACCTTAAAATTCAGAATAGATCTGCCAGTTTAAAATGTAACAAAATAAATTCAGGGCCTGCATGCTGAGAGCTATAATGAACTGATGAAAGAAATATAACAGATAAAGATGAATGGACTGTTAAATTCTGAGACTTAATATTAAGACAACCGTTTTACCCAATTTGATCTATAGATCCATGTAATGCAATCAAAATTCTAGCAGGCGTGTTCTAAAATTTATGTGTAGAGAAATAGAAAAAAACCTAGAATACCCCAAATAATTTAAAAGAAGGATTAAGTCAGTTCACACTGTCAAAGCTATGGTCATCAGAACAAAGAGCCCAGAAATACACAATACAAATATAGGTAACTAAGTTCAGGTAATTGTTGGGGAAATAAAATGAAAGATATAAAATAAAATAGCTTGTTAATTCTTAAAACTTCTCTCTCCACAAAGGTAGAAGAGAAAGAAAACAGTTTTACTATTCAATAAGCTTTTGGGCTAGGTGGAGTGGCTCACATCTGTAATCCCATAACTTTTGGAGGCTGATGCAGAAGGATCACATTATACCAGGCATTTGATATCAACCTGAGCAAGAGTGAAATCCTGTGTCAAAAAATGTGTAAAAATTAACTCAGTGTGATGGCATGCACCTGTAGTCCCAGCTACTTGGAAGGCTGAAATAGGATTATTTGAGACCAGGAATTTGCAGTTGCAATGAGCTATGATGACACCATTGTACTGTACCCTCAGTGACAGATAGAGACCCTGTCTCAAAAAATTAAAAAAGGCATTAAAACTGAATGTCAGCTGCACCACAGGCAATCAACTAAAGGGACTGTAAAGATGGAAAGAAACTACACCATTTTATATAGCAAAGCAAATAACAATCTATGACATTTTTTAAATTTTAATTTAATTTAATTTTTTTATTAAATCGTAGTGGTGTACATTAATGCAATCATGGTGTACAATGTACTGCTTTTATATACAATTTGAAATATTTTCATCAAACTGGTTAACATAGCCTTCATAGCATTTTCCTAGTTATTGTGTTAAGACATTTATATTCTACATTTAGTAAATTTCACATCTACCATTGTAAGGTACACCATAGGTGTGGTCCCACCAATTACCCTAACTCCACCCATACTCCCCCGCCCCTCCCACTCCCATTTTCCCTATCTTGGGCTATAAATGGGTTCTAGCTGTCATATGAAAGTTATAACTTGGAATCATAGTAGGGCCGAGTACATTGGATACTTTTTCTTCCATTCTTGAGATACTTTGCTAAAAAGAATATATTTCAGCTCCATCCATGTAAACATAAAAGAGGTAAAGTCTGCATCTTTCTTTAGGGCTGCATAATATTCCATGGTGTACATATACCATAATTTATTAATCCATTTGTGGGTTGATGGGCACTTGGGCTTCTTCCAGGACTTAGCAATTAGGAATTGGGCTACAGAAAACATTCTAGTACAAATATCTTTGTTATAATGTGATTTTTGGTCTTCTGGAAAGAAAAAAGTTTTACTATTCAATAAGCTTTTGGGCTAGGTGGAGTAGCAGAGAAATTGTAGGATCAAATGGCAAGTCTATTAGTAGATCTCTAAGTGTTCTCCAAACATCTTTCCAAAAGGAACATTTTAGTTTGCATTCCCACCAGCAGTGAGTGTAGAAGTGTTCCCTTTTCTCCACATCCACACCAACATTTCTGGTTTAGGGATTTTGTGATGTGGGCTAATCTTGCAGGAGTTAAATGATATCTCAAAGTAGTTTTGATTTGCATTTCTCTGATGATTAAGGATGATGAGCATTTTTTCATGTCTGTAGGCCATGCACCTGTCTTCTTCAGAGAAGTTTCTCTTCAAGTCCCTGGTGCACCCTGAGATGGGATCACTGTTCCTTTCTTGCTGATACATTTGAATTCTCTGTGGATTCTGGTTATTAAACCTTTGTCAGAGATATGACCTGCAAATATCTTCTCCCATTCTGAGGGCTGTCTGCTTGCTTTACTTACTGTGTTCTTGACTGTGCAGAAGATTTAAAGTTTGATCAGGCACCAGTAATGTATTTTAGGTGTTGCTTCAATTGCCTGGGGGGGAGGGTCCTCCTCATAACATATTCAACCAGGCCAATATCTTCAAGTGTTTTCCCTGCACTTTCTTCTAGTATTTTTATAGTTTCATGTCTTAAGTTTAAATCTTTAATCCAGTGAGAGTCTGTCTTAGTTAATGGTGAAAG
>CAUYQV010148101.1:0-28943 GCA_963574575.1 Galagoides demidoff | reverse complement strand
TAATGATACCTAATAAAATTAAAAAGCTTCTGTATAGTCAAGGATACAATCAAAAGAGGAAATAGACAACCCACAGAGGGCAGAGAATATTCATATTCTGTACATGTGATAAAGAACTGATAATCAGAACCTACAAAGAGTCAAGGACATCAGCAAGAAAACAACCCAAATAGCCCCATTAGAAAGTGGGCAAAAGACATAAACAGAAACTTTTCAAATGAGGCTGCACTAATATCCAAGAAACTCATGAAAAGTGCTCGATGTCTCTAATCATGAGGGAAATGCAGAAAAAAACCACAGTGAGATATTATCTAACTCCAGTGAAAATGACTTACATTAAAAGTCCCAATACGTCAGACGCCAGCATGGATGTGGAGAGAAAGAGACTCTTCAGCAATGTTGGTGGAGTCCAAATTAGTATAACCCGTATGGAAGATTTAAGGAACTACTCCAAACAAATAATATGTCTATTATTTCCATTCAGATATGAAAGAATTGAGGATGACTTGTTGCGCATTTTGTCCCAGACCACTGAGCTCTCAGGAGGCAGAGCTTGCATTCTTACCCTGTTTTGACACATACCCTCCTTACCTTCTTTTGACCACCAAATTCTCTTTGTTTTTACTTAGCCAAAATGAAAAGAGAAAGCACCCTACTTTTTTTCGTAATAAACTGTCATATTTCTGGAAAACTAACACTTATGAGGGTTAAGCATTGTGATCTAAGTGTGACACAATTTCGGTTTTAACTCTGGTCCCTATAGGAATAGATTTCAAATTTGAGTGTCAAGACAGGAAACTCTTAGCTGAATTTGAACTCAATAATTACTAGCCTTTACAAACTAATTTTATTGTAGGTAATTTTATTTTCTATTATATTGCCTCTCATTGAATTTCATATAAAAGTTTGCATTTGTTCCTTTTTCTATTTGCAGAGTTCTGTTTGTCATCTGGTTTTAATGTTGCTTGTGATATTTTTCTCCTTATATTTCCCTAATAGTCTATGTAAACATTGTCTTTGTAAATAAACACTACAGGTCTAAGTATTGGGTCATCCATAAAGTCATTGAAAATTTAATCATATTCTGCTATATCTTGTAGGGTCTTTGAAAAAAAAAACCCTCAACAAAATTTTCTATTTATCTATTAACTACCATAAAATGATATGAGGAAATAAAATTGGCCAATAGAGAAGCAGGTAGGTTTTAGTTTAGTGGAGGAAAGAAGATCTTGGGTAGATGTGATCATTAATTATAATTATTGGAACAAACTATGAAAGAAGATAGGGAATTCCCATTTCTCTTTCACCATCACTGTCAAGGTGTGGGCTTGACTGAACCTGGGGTTCTGCTAACTAACAGATATGGTATAATACTTCAAGAATGATAACTTGAAAAATTTATGCTTTAGGATAGTGCCTGTGGGTCAAAGGAGTAGGGCACCAGACCCATATACCGGAGGTGGTAGGTTCAAACCCAGCCCTGGCCAAAAACTGCAAAAAAAAAAAAAAAAAAAAAAAATCTGCTTTAATTGGTTGTTTTTCAATTTCACGGCAAGTATAACAACATATATATATATATATATATTTAATTTATTTTTCAAAACATGGACATTTTTGTATTACATGTACTAGACAATAGAGGTGTTTGTTGGGTTCCATATTCTGCACATCATAAGGCATTTTCGGAATCAACATGTTTTCCAAGATGGAGTCTACAAACCACCCCAAATCAGTGTTTTAAATGGTAGTAAGAAGGGTATACTTTAGATAAAAATATAAAATTGTTTTCAATTGCAGCTATTTGAGCATTTAACCATAAATATTCTATTTATGCCTTACAAAAACACCTTGAGAAAGTGCATATTGACTACTTTTATGCCAAGTTTAGCTCTATGTCTGAAGGGCATATGGATAAATTGGTCATACATTATCTCATTTGCAGTCTTGAGTTTTATGAGCTCTCATAAAACAATTACCATATACATATTTTACAATAAATGGACAAACAAAGTGGCAGCAAACACTATGGAAAAGTCAATAATTAATTTCAGATTTCCAAAGACATTGGAGCTTTCTCTTTTCAGAAGGGAAGCTTTCTTTGTTAGGAATATGCAAGCATGTTAATTCATTACTGTGTGGTTTCTCATTTTTCCAAAGCTTGTCGAAGGCCTAATTTATGTGCAAGACTGAAAGCTGTTTAAACGGATAATATGCCTCCTTCATGAGAAATACCACCCCTTTATGCTCCATTAACTACAGACGTTGACTCCATAACCTACGTACCAATTATTTCTTTCCAGAAACAGCAGCATATTTTTTTTTCTGCAAAGGACAACAGATTATTTCAGGCTGCTATTAGTCTCCACATAGTCCACAAAATACATGGGACACTAGGGAGAAAACAATTGAATTGCTATTTTAACATTTGCAAAACGCTGTATGGAGAGGAAATCAAAGGAAGATGCTTGTCCTATCACAATTTTCCTATATTATTTCTAATCTCCCAAGGATGGAAAAACTTTGAAATTATTCAATAATGACCTGCTAATGTTGATGCAGTACCCACGGATGATCAATGCAGAGATTAATTCTTATTGTTGAATCTTTGTTTTCTCCAACCTCATGTATGGCTCACCATGGCACAATTCAACAGCATGAAACTTTAGTTGGATGATAAATCCCTATGAAAATGCTAAAATGAATTCTTTCACAACAACATTGTTGTGTGCAGTGATAATGGGCCAATCTCATAGTGAAAAACAGAAATACAGTAATACTTCAACATAATCTACCATAGGAGTTAGAATTTAATATAACGGCACCAAATCATTTTTAAGGAGGTGAATCTCTAAGTAGTAGAATGGTTTACAGAACTATTGACACTGGTACTGGTCCATGTATGTAAATCCATGGAAAATTATAAAAATAAGAAGCCAGTAACACTTAGTTGTTTAAATTCTTTTACTTTATTCATCCAATCAAAACAATATATGAGTGCATACTATTTAGCTTACATTCAAGAAACATTTGTTGAGCATGTATCATTTGTCAGAAACGAAGCTAGGTAATGTCAATAGGAGGAGGATTCCTGCTGCTGTATAATATCAAGTGGTGAGCTTAGTACTTTGGTCTAAGTTTTAGCTATTTTTATGTGCTCAAGTGGCATGTTTTTGTTCTCAGATGTTCATTTTCATTGCACATAGGTGCACACTCATACATATGTACAGATGGATGGATAGATATGTGTATGTAACATACGTGTATTTTTTAATTAACAGTCCTTAAATTTCTGAATGGGGATTTTGCTCCATTCTAAACAAATGGGGAATCTCTTGGCTCAGATGGTTCGCAGATCAAAGGGTAGCCCTGCCTTAAATCAATTAGTAAATTTTATTCCTCCAGATATTATATAAAGACTGGGATATAAGTCAATCAGAACCCATGAGACACTGGCAAAAGTTAATGGAAGACTTTGGGGAAAAGACATTTTCTCCTCCTCCTTCATGAGCTACCAGAGGAAACTGTTTCCCAAGACTTAATAATGTGAGTTTGTGAACACTGGAGCTGTGACTGCCAGAGCTATGCTGGGACTACTCTGAACTGTGGGTCATGAAATTGTCATACAACCAGCTCTGCACTTAGTGACATCATGTTGATAGCTTATAACTCACGATGGTGGGAGTATTTATACTCTGGAACATACAAATGGGACAAAGCCATGTAAATGCTTTTTAAACTTTTTTCTTTTCTTTTCTTTTCTTTTTTTTTGAGGGGTGGGGGGAAAAGAGCCAGCTTACTGGTATGTCCCTCCCATAAGGTAGCAGCTAAGAGTCCATGGAGTAGAGACTTACTTAGCAGAGGACTTAGCATAAATGGTGAGTCATGAGCAGTGAGGTCTTGATACTATACATTGAACTATTAGATCAGGCTTTAGTAGCAGCCTGCATTACCTCTGGAATTTTTACTTACATGAGCATGTTATTTCCCGCCTAAAATAACAAATTTTGTAGTCAATGTACATTGTTTTTGGAAGGTAGAATATTCCAAATTAGCATTACTTCAAGTGTGTTTTTAAATGCTAATTGGGGTCACATAAAAAGAGAATATATGTACTATAAATCTTGAGAGAGGGCTAGACAGATTTGTGTATGTAACTCTTCTTCTTAAGGTGCATCTGGTGGGCAGGCACTCAGGGGGTGATAATTCAGAAAATGCATTTTAATCGTTGAAGATGTGTGTTGCCTGCAGAGGTAAAGGTTAAGTAGTTAAACAAAATGTAGTATTGACCTATGCACTGATTCCAACTATAAGATCTACTTTCATAAAATTTGCAATATATACCCCAATAAAATTACCTAAGTGTTGCTCCAGTAAAATTTGTAATGCCACATCTATCGTTCTGTTGCAATTGCTGAATGATTAGCCATTTAGTTTAGGAACTGAGACTAAACAGAAAGAAAATGCCAAAATAACAGTGTGGGCAAATGAAAACTTCTATTTAACATGACTGGGAAGCAGTGAGGCACATAATTCTACTGAGACTGAAATAAAATGTTTAGTACACCTTAACAATGAACAAATAAATCCTACCAGATTTTTACTAATATATTTCACATCAAAAGCAAAGATTTTGATTATATTTAAATTATGATACAACAAATCACAAGCTCACTCTTTAAACTGAATTTTTCTAGAAAAACATTTATTGTGAATTTAGTGATAATATTAGCAAAGGAGTTAGATCTTAAGTATTTAATAGACTCCTATTGTATGTTAGGCTCTTTTAGATGTACTGTGTTATTTAATTATCATGGCAACCTCAAAGACAAAGGTCTCATCTACTCCACTTAAGAATCAAAATTTCAAAAAGGAAAAATTACTTGTCAAAGGTTTACATGTTGTGCGAAGTCATGAGTTTGAGTCTAATTCCAATGCCATACTTAGCTGAATGAGATCTCATCAACTAAGTATTTTGGTACATATTTCACTTTAGCCCAATAAAAAAGATAAATGGATCCAAGAGGAATGCAAAATAAAAGGGAGATGTACCTTTAGTTTTGTTTACAAGGCAGAGAAAAATGAAACAAAGTGCAAGGCCACTGGGACAGTTAAAGTAATCCTCACACATTAAAGTTTAGTTATGAAACATTTGATGATAGTGGAATCTGAAAGGTTTTTCTCTGACCTACATTGGTTTTTGAAAAATTTTAGTAGGCTAAAGAAATGGCCCGAACATGTTCAAAGTCACATGACTTTCTAAGTGAGTGGAATAAATGTAGAGCTTTTTGTAAAGATGAAATAACCAATATTTCTGTTTCATAGTATCAGCTAGGTGACTCAGACAAAAGGATTTGGGGAAGTAGCATTGTCTGTCTCATTAAAATACCTAGTATGTTATGTTTTTTTCTTCTCTCTCTCTCTCTTAAGAGATAGGGTATTGCTGTTGCCCAGGCTGGAATGCAGTGGCCCAGTCACAGCTCACCGTAACATTGCACTCCTGAGCTCTAGAACTGGGACCACATGATATTGCCCAGGCTGATATCTAACTCTTGTCCTCAAACAATCCTAACTTTCTTAGCCTCCCAAAATGCTCAGATTGTAGGCATGAGCCACTGCACCCAGCCCAAAAAGCTAGTCAAAGTACTAGCACTATGAACTTGGTGAAGTCTGTCACCATTTAGGGGCCTGAGGATTGCATTTGTGATGTGAGAATAATAATATAGTTCATAAGATTCTTCTGAGGGTTAAATTAGATGACAGTACATTAACCATGGTATCTGATATTTGTTAAGTGTAAAAATTAAATCTTAGTTGCTATTGATGTTATTGTGATTGAAAACAAAGCAGTGGCCTTTCTCTTGCACTGAGTAGCAGTAATTCTTTGGGTCTCTTTAAGGCTTAGTGTCCTCATTCATAAAAATGGCTCTAATATACTATCATGTTGACCTTGGGAGGTTGTTCTGAGGCTTCAACTGAAAAATAAAAATCAAAGTAAAACAAGTCCTCACTTAACATTTTTAATAGGTCCTTGGAAACCATGCCTTCAAGATCCTTATATAATATCATTATTTTCAACATTGTTTTGTTATAACACTGAGAGAAGAAAATTGATTTCATTATACTTCATTTTACTTTAAGTCATACTTGGCAAGAACTTAAGAATAACATTGAGGCTTTGTTGGGTTTTTTTTTTATTGTTATTTTTTATTTTTGGGAACTCATTGATGGTACAAAGAACCAGGTTACAGTGATTGCATTTGTTTTGCTATGTTTTATTTATTTATTTATATTTTTTGGTTGCAGTTTTTGGCTGGGGCTGGGTTTGAACCCACCACCTCTGGTATATGGGGCTGATGCCCTACTCCTTGAGCCACAGGTGCCATCCTGCTGTTATTTTAAAATATAAATTAAGGGAAATGATATCTCAATAACATCCTCACTACAAAAGCCTACACATCTTCTCAGTCCACAGCCTATTGGCATTTGCAGCATTTATTTGGCAGAGAGAGTCACTACCTTTTGCAAAATAGTATAATTCACTTTTTTCTTAATTTTCTTTCTTCTCTGTTCTCTAATCTGTCTGGCCAGTTCTTTTTCACTTGCTTTGCAGAATGCCATTTCTGTTTTGATCTAATAATTGTTGAGTGTTTCACAGGGCTCTTCCAAAGCCCCTTCTTTTCTTATTCTACTTAATCTTAACTACTCCTATGCCTTTGCCATCTAAATCCCTATTTACATGCTAGCCCTAGACCTGCAGCTATCCTCATCTTAAAATGAAATTTCTAAAATAGGACTTGACAATGACCAAATGATTAGTGGTCTTCAAAATATAGTGAATAAACTTTATAAAGCTATATCCAACCCTATTAATCCACTGTATTTTGTTAGAGAAGTAATTAAGCTGCACTATCAGACACCATTAAAATGAGATATTTATCACAGTTCTTTGCTATAGGCTTTTGGGAAGAAGTAAAGTAGCCTCGGAGGACAAACTAAGCAAATCTATCCCATTTTAGTTATGAAGGAGATTATTCTGGCATTTCATTTATAGCATTCTCCTCTTCCTCATCCACTTGCTTTTTCACAAAGTATTTATTTAGTACTAATTGTGGGCAGAATACTAAGTTTTCTGACAGAAAAGGGAGAGGTAATCATAGGGCTTGAAGGAGATTATTTCTGGTTTCAAGTTCCTTGCACCAGCTTTAGATTCTGGGTTACCATAGCATGAATTATACTGGAAAATTGAGTTCCCTTGTAAATACTCCATTTAAAAATCTTGTCTCTAATTTTAAGTCAATGTGAAAGAAAAAGAAAACATTAACTCCATCAAGTAAAAATTGATACATGAGTCTGAACTGAAAAAGATACTTTTTTCAAATTGTAATAAAGGAAATAATTATTTACCACAGCTGATTTTACATGGGACAGTAATAAGAAATACAGAAAAGTTTGATGTACTAGATAAGTATTTTACTTTATGTATTTAAGGAATTGAATTGTAGTTTACAAAAAATTCCTCTCATTTAAGTCTATAAAACTCCACAGACAGAAAAGATAACAGAATCTACTGACAGAAACTGTGTTAGCTGACTTTTCAAATTTTGAATTCCAAATGAGTAAGAATGCTTAATAATGCGTGAGCAAATACAAACATATGGTATTTCTATACTTTGTTGATATGAGTATTACATAGAGACTGCTTGTTAATTGTGTTAGCAATGAATAGTATATTTCAAAGAGGAAAAAAAGTAAGACTATTTAAAGAGACAAAAAATCACTGTAAAAATATGAACAAAATCTTTGGAAATTTATGAGAGAAAAGAAAGCTTTGTTGCATAAACCTGAAAGACTAAAAAATTATCTGATGTGTAAAAACTGAGGTTTTCAAATAAAACCAAGTTACAGCTCATTATTGATTAATTCAAGATCAATATAATTACTATGTGTAATTTCTTGGTTAGTGAAAACCATGTGGGGAAGGAATTTATTTGCACATAAAATTTAGATTTATGAATGTTACAATGGCTGCCCATGTCATAAATTTGTTCTATGCCAGAGGCAAGATTCAAACCCAGATCTCTCAAGGCCCCAGACCTGTTCTTTCTGCTCACGTAGACTATCATCCTATTAGTTCTCTACAAAGGAAAGCAACATTATTGTAATGTCCTATATAATGTGATGTGATTGAATACTAACCAGTGATTTTTCAAGTTATAAAAATTAATTTTGTGCTAATTCATTTAAAGTGACTCACTCTGTCTCCCTTTAGCCCAGGCCATGTGTTTATGGGACAGATGGTATGAACTGAGGTCATGGAAGAATAATACTGTTTGATCCATATGGGGATTATCAAGGTGTGTTGAACTAAAAGAAGAATCAGTCCATCCTTAATACAGTTTATGAGCATAATAAAACCTGTATACTCATATATTTTCCTAAATCTATTTATAAAAACACATAATATTTTTTATCTTCATAATTAATAACATGCTGAGACAGTGAATATTAGGATAATCTTAAAATATTTTTATAAGGAGAATGTTAGCATACTAATAGGCATTGTAGCATAAAAAGTATATTACCGTAGTTAAGTCAGTCACTGAACTAACATATTTATTTAGTCTCTCTAATATGCCAGGCATTGAGCTGAGTCCTGGGGATACACAAGCAAGTGAAATGAAGCTTCCTGTTCTTTCCTGTTCTTATGGATCTCACAGCCTAATACCATGAGGAAAAGAATGATTAAAATTTTGTGGAAAAGGCCCTCAAGGACAACAACCTGGTTTTAGAATAGCAAAGGGACACTGCTTACAATGGGACCAAAAGGGATTTTTCTCATAATAGAAATAAATTTCAGCTGAGATCTTAACATTGCATGAGTGTTAACTATGGTAAGGAATTTTGACAGAATATTCCACATAAAGGAGGAAGTGTGTGCAAAGACCCCTACATGAGAGGGAGAAGAATTAACAGAACTGAATGAAGTTTGATTGAATCAAGGCAGAGAACAATGAGATGAACTTCCAGAAAGAAATAAATATTATACAGGAAAGGTTAAATATTTTGATATTTGGCCTAGAAACGGAGAATCCACTGAAATAGTTTAAGTAGCAGCTGAGGTTACCAGATGTATGTTTGAAAAACATGACTCAAACTTTAGTTTGGAAAACACTCAAGGGTAGTAGAATGTATGTAGGAAAAGGAGGAGGCTTTTGAGCAATAGTAAGGTGACAGATAATGTCATTTTGACCTGATGGATAAAACAGGTGGCCATGAGAGTGAATAAATGCATTTCGGATTTTGAACTATTACAGGGGCCTTGGCATTTTAACTAGTAAAATTAGGTTGATTTTTTACCTCGTGTGAGCAGATATGGATTTCACTGAAAATTTTTTCAAAATAGCAAGGGGAAATTTTCCTTTATAGAGTATATTTGAACCATAAGTCAAATGGGATGGAGAAAGAATGAAGTTTTTTTTCATCATACTGTACAAGTGACCAGTAAAGGGCCACTCTCAGAAAGGGTTAATAAGGAAAGATCAGAGTTAGGAGGGAAAATACAAACGCACTGTAATATAGTGGTTAGGAAAGTGATCCCCGGACTCAGAATGGCTGGGTTTAATGCTTCTGTATGAGGCTTAGTGGGATGATTTGTATGTGTTATGACTCCTTTTCCTCATCTATAAAATAGGAAATATCATGATGCTCACACTACTTATTTTACCTGAAACATTATATATGGTCGATGGCAAGAGCTTAATGGGTAAGACCTTACTATGGGTAAGATCCATTTTGGAAATGTGGAATGTTAGGTCCTTTTGAACATTCTAATAGAGGTGCTGAGTAAGTTTTTAGATACCATGATTTTGTCATGTATAATATATACCTTTTGCCAAAATTTTTGAGGGAAAATAAAGATACACGTTATACATGAATGTTACAAATTCTGTATCTATGTAAACATTTTCATTTCTTTTATTCATGCTTATGTGTCAAAAGTGTAACTCTATATAGTAATAACAATATCCATAAGTGAAATAATACCCTGAATATGGTCATTGGTTTTGTTGAGCTTATGAAGACTTTATAACAAAAACATTTTTAGCTAATGAAGACTGATGTGTTTCTTTGTATACTTTAGGCAAGAGTTAACAATTAGCTGATATTTTTATAAAAAAGTATTGGCAAATACCTTGGAAACTATTAAAAATGTTGTTGTGCCCTTCACACTTTAAACTAACAGTTATTAGATATGCTAAAGAGTATGGCAACAGAGCTGTCAAGAGACATTTGAGACCTCTGCACATGGAGATGTCATCAGATTGTGGAGGCAACAGGAAAAAGCAGCTTCTTCAGCTGCCAGGACAGAAGAAGGCAATGGGGGAAGACACCCCCAAGGTGGAAGAAGATCATGACCTGGAAGCAGGGTCAGGCAGATCTATTTTGACGAAGACATATAAGAAGGGGGTGAGACAATTTCATGAGGAAAAAACATTGATGATTTCTCAGGGATACCTAAATGGTGCTTTAACTTTATGAGGAAAGAAGGTTTAAGCATGAGACCATTAAAAAAAAAAAAAAAAAAACTTGCCCCCTAGAAGCTTATGGGAATCAAATTTCTCTCTTACATTATCAATTTTTGAAAGACAAGACGTACCATGTTAAGCTCTCCCAAATTGCCAGTATGGATGAGGTACCACTCACATTTGAGTGGGCATTAAGGGAACAAAGACTGC
Organism: Galagoides demidoff; assembly: GCA_963574575.1. Lineage (NCBI taxonomy): Eukaryota > Metazoa > Chordata > Mammalia > Primates > Galagidae > Galagoides > Galagoides demidoff. The sequence continues at coordinate 18,207 of CAUYQV010148101.1, read as the reverse complement.
TGCCGTTAAAAGTCGTAGACTTGACAAAATAAATTTCACTGTTGTTCTAGTCTGATATGCAGATGGGACAAAGCTACCATGTATGGTAATATTATAAAGAAAAACATTTCCCAAAGAAAAGATTCCAAGTGGAGTTAATGTCCCATGCGTGGAAAAGGATGATAGATGATGAAGATGTGAAAATATGGTTAACAAAGTCTGGTCATGATGGCCTGGGGGATTACTTAAAAAACAGCTTTGCTTGTTTTTGATCACTTCAAAGCCCATATTGAACAAAGCAAAAAAGTAATTTCAGCGCATTTGAAAACCCAATTTACTGTGGTACCTCTTGCACTAACCAGCCTAATGCAACCTCTTAATGTATCAGTAAACAGGGCCTTTCAGGTCCTAATGAAGAAAGATTTGCTTGTAGATGCAGTCAGCTGGTAATTATTTACCATCTATGGACATAATAAAGAAAACATCCATCACCCAGGTTTGTGGGGATCCTAAGATCATAGAAAAGTGTCAAGAAGTTGTGAGGCTGTTTAAAAAATGCAGCATCAGGAATGCTATGGAGAGAACTGAGAATGATGGAATTTACTGGGATGAGGAAAGTCACTCTTCAGAAGACACCAATAATGTGGAAATTAAAGAAGATATTTCTGATATGGATAGCAAACAAAGAGTTCTTAACCCTTTATGATAGGTTAATTTCATGAATTTCTTACTATTACATAATTTTTTATACCTTAATATGTTAAAAATTAATGCTAAAATTCATTTTAACACACAAAAATAAGTACCTAAATATAAACAAAAAAATTTTTTTCAAATGTTAAAAGACATTTTCCTACAAAGTTTGGGCCAAAAACATAAGTGTCCATTATACACGGAAGTGCATTATAGCCAGCAAAATGGATTTCAGGGGAAAAGTCTAGACCACAGATAAATTTAGGGGTTAATAGTATTTAAGTAGTAATTAATTTGACTTGATGAAATTGCCTCTCTGAGAAAATATAGAATGTGAATAAAAAAGGAAGTAAGATTTAGCTTTGAAGAACACTATTATTTAATGGTTGGGAAGGGAAGGATGTGTCTTTTGACAGTGAGAAAAACACCAGGTTAATTCTACTGGGTACTCAGCCACATATTATAATTCTAGTTAGACAAATTTGGAATTGACAGTTGTAAAAAAGTAAAATAAGTCATCAGAATATTTATACTGAAAGACAAAATTAAATATTGGGGTTAGATTATCAATTTGACCAGAAGCTCATCCCTTCAGATAGGCTGTAGTAGAACCAGATGTACACTTAACCTGGAATATCTAAACGTCCTCAGATGACAAGATGCCTTCACCAGAAATGTGTTAGATACCCTGGGTCCCTGCACAGAAATATGCATGGGAATCCTGATACCTTCCCTTTTTCTCAAGTTCTCGCCTTCTTCTATCCTTTTGTTGAGTGGTCTTGACCTCATACCCCCTTGTTAATACTGACACTGTCCTTCACTCCTTTGCCCCTCTATTGCCAATCCCTTAGCTGATAATTAATTTTCGTTCATAGTTTGGCATTTCCCTAAAGGCAGGAAGTCTACTATCCTCAAGACACTTGCTTCTTAGTGATGGAAAACATAAATGTGTGCGAACATATTTATGTGCTTGAATAAATGAGGTAAGTCATTTCAGATCACATAGTAGGTCTAATTTTTATGCTCTTGTAAGTGATTTTCTACATTTGGAGTAGGAACTTTAGATTTTCCCCTACAATTTTTCCAGCAGCAATTCTGACTGTATTTTGAATTAGAAATTTGTGAAATTTTCAAAATTACATAGAAATTTATCAAATTATTACATTTGTGTGACATTTATCTTAATTTTAGTGGTGGGACTGAAACTTCCTTCATGGCAGTTAGAATATACTTATAGTTGCTTGTATCATTTGCTGTACTTTGAGGCCTGTTTACACCGACTACCACTAAGGTAGTCTAAACTCCTAGCACATGTGAATTATTAGCTTTGAGATGGTCATAAAATCATGGTAAATTCTAAAAAATGACTTTTTAATAGAGATTTTATTTATTTTTTGCTGCTACTGCATAAATGTACTGGATAAGTTTCTGTTTAAGTCACGTTCTAGCTTACAGCCAATGTGTAGTGCAGTCCACTGCATACCGTTAGGTCTCATAATGTACTTTTATTTTTATTTTATTTTATTTTTGTTTTTTAGAGACAGAGTCTCACATTGTCAACCTCAGTAAAGTGCTGTGGTGTCACAGCTCACAGCTACCTCCAGCTCTTGGGCTTAGGTGATTCTCTTGCCTCAGCCTCCCCTGAGTAGCTGGGACTACAGGTGTCCGCCACAATGCCCTGCTATTTTTTCTTGTTGTTGTTGCAGTTTGCCCAGGGCTGGGTTTGCACTGCCACCCTCAGTATATGGGACTGGCGCCCTACTCACTAAACCACAGGTGTCCCCCATGATAATGCATTTTTAAACCTTCAATCACCTTAAACAATTGTTAATGAGAATGGGGATAAACAAGAGAAAGAATTGTGTGAGAAGAAGTCCAATGTTTGAGCAGCTTGGGTGTACCAGTGTGCCAACATGTGACTACAGAGTGATAGTCATAAAAAAATTGCTAAGTACTAGTATCTTATATGTGAATCTTGATACTAGATTTTGTGACCTTTATGTATGTTATTTATTATTTGTTCTATTTCCTTTTGTTACTTTAACAGAAGAGTCGAAGCAATGGATATCACAAGAAATAGAGTATGATTTATTTATCCTCTTTCACTTCACATATTTTAAGGATCACTTATTGAGCAAGGTAATTTCCACGGTGTTGGGAATTCAAATGTCAATGGCATCTTTTATACATTCAAATTTATTACAACTTAGTAGATAAAGGAAAATAAATAGAAAACTATAACGCATGGTGATAAAGGAACAATAGATAGTAGTTGGTGGTCTGAGACCTGGAGTTCAGCACAACTGAGTCAGAAGTTGAAATTCCTTCATTTTGGACTATATAGCCGTGGGTAGCCATCAAACATCTGTGGGGATACCAATAGTAATAGAGACACAGAGATGTCATAAAAATTCAATGTTTCAATCAGCTGTCATAGTATGTGGTATATTTAGGTTTGTCTGCATTATTGTTAACAATGGTGTTCATTATTGTATTAATATAATAAAGATATACATATAGTGATACTAGATAAGAGAAAGAACATGGAAGTTTGAAGATCACAGAATGCTTTCTGAAAGAGTGACATAGTATGTGTCTTTATGCTGGAAAGAAGAACAGATACTGGGAAAGGCAGAAAAAGTAAGGGAGGAAGACCAAGGGCTAGTCCAATGGCTGGAAGCAGGTAATAAACAATTGGAGTGCTACAGGGAATTTTGTTTATCTTCAGAAAAATGTTAAAGTATTAATGTGAAAAAATTATGAAGGCCCTTTTGTGGTTCTGGGGCACTAAGAAACCAGCCCAGTTCCTTCTTCTCGTGAGTTTTATCTGTGTGTAAAACCCCAGTGATTTGTAAATGTTCTCTTATTAATTTTGGTAATCCAGTGGTTAATTTGCTTTGTAGTAAAAATAAAAATTAGCCTGAAATATTGCTAAAATAAGTTTGAAGTCATTTTATGTGCCATTGTGCTGAAGAAAAGAGTTAAAGTTGGGCTCCTATGAAAGTTTCACCATTTTCCTTCCTAAAGCTCTTTTTTTCCCTCCTTGAAGGATTTAAAGGTAAGAGATTTCTCCTTCTCAAAAAATGGCACAGTCATTACCCTCCATTAGTACTCTTCTTACTTCTGTGAGGGTGAAGAGATAAACCAGAGATTCCTACTGAATAGAAGCCCAGCTACCTTTACCTCTTCTTGTATACTTTTTATGGCTTCCTAAATATGCAGGTGAGGGGGCCTAAAACATCTGCAAAAACCTGTGGGACATAAAGCCAGTTAGGAAACAGACTTACAGAGAAGCTTTCCTCCTGACATGCCCTTTTCCTGCATCTATTTTATGCAAAAGGCCTTTGTGTGTGGATGTAGTTCAGCTCATCCTAAGGAATATCTTTGAGCATGGAGTCAAAGTCCAGCTAGAAAAAGCATGGTCTTTATTGTTTACTGTGGCTGCACAGTCCACACTCTGTTTCAGGGTTTGGATATTATTCCTAATGTCCTAGCAGGATAAAGGGAAGGAATACACAGTGTCTAAAGACCTCCCTTTCTTTGTTCACCACGGTGAATGCAGGAGATAAAGTGAATCCTCAGATATAAATTTTTTTATTTACCTTATTTCTTTCAGGCTTATAGAAAAGGTAAAAGCCCACCAATAAATAATAAAACTTATGTATTTCCCCTCAAATTGTGGTCTTTCCAATACAAGATAATCATCTATTTATTTAAGATGAAAAAATTCCATTCCAAACTTTTTTTTTTGAGACAGTTTTTATTCAGGGAGAAATTAATAATATTTTTACCAAAAGCAAACAAAAATAAAAACATACTTCAAGGTCAACATTATTATTATTATTATTTTGGTAAAGGATTTTTTTTTCTTGGAGAATGGAGGTGAATATGCAAGAAATGAGGAACAGAAGAGACTGAACTTTTGCTTAGCACACAGAGTTAGGGAACTGGGAATGTTACTTTTTCTCTAGTGTTGATTATTTCTTTGTTAAGAAGTGATGTTCTGCCAGAAAGGATTGCTCACAATTTCACTTGAGGCTAAAGAAAATTCTAGGCTACTTTGATACAGAACTTTACCACTTTTGGAATAAGGTGAAATTGGCAGGCAGTAGGAAAGGGTCTGTTGTAGACTCTTTTGTCCAAAGTTTACTAAAAACAGTTAAGTCCAAAAATCTCTTGCTGGCTCCTTGTCTTTTTCTGGTTGTTACTTTACGTTAAGTTCCTTTAGTGAATCACTTGATAGCTATTTTCTCACACAATATACTCAACATACTTTTTATCATTTAATTAAACAACTTAGGTGGCTATGACTCTCAAAGTTCTCCTGAAGGATGCAAGAACAAATAAAGTAACAATGAACAAAACAGTTGGCCAAAATCCCATTTTAGTCAACAACTGTCACTCATGCTGCAAATCTGTGCGTCTATCCTGGAGTATTCCCTGGATAGTCTAAGCTACAAAATTGGCCATCTTCTATGTGTCTCCAGCAATGCTTTTCCTACATATACCTCAAAGTCAGGAGGATAGAAATTGACTTCCTTATCAATAACCAAACTTCGTCCTCCTGCAGTAAGTGATCTGTTGTATAGAAGATTACTTACCGCATTTACTAGGTAATAAACCTAATGTTTTCTCTCATTCATTCATTCCACTAATGTTTGCTGGGTACCCTCAATGTAGTAGATATGGTCTAGGTGCTGACATTAGTGCATAAGTCTGAGGAAAATTTCTTACCTTATTATAATGGGGGAACAGCAACAAAATAAACAAGTACTTAACACAACATTATATCAGGTAATAATAGATGCTAGGAAGAAAATGACTAAAATAAAATGACCTCTATTGGTCATACATTTAATGACATTCCATATCTTTTTATTCTGCTAGTGTGGTTTTCAGTCTTGTGATGTTAATATTTTTATTGGGTCTTCAGAGATATTGTAGTGAGTTCAGAGAGACCAGAGTTCCCAATGGTCACTTAACTGGAATTCCTTATTCATCTCTTTTCTTTCACTATTACAATCCTTCTCCCAAAGTTGTTGGATTTTTTTTGGTCTCTTATCCTAATTCTCTTTCAGCATCAGTTTCATCTCTCTTTTCTCACACAGAATTTTTCTTCGGCTTATTCTACATGGTAGCTGGATTCCAGTGGCCACATACTTGTTATAACAATAATCACCTCAGGAGAGATGGATCTTGGCAATAGTGCATTGATGAAAAAAAATCACTGAGTGGCGTTTCTAAATTTCTATGTGTAAATACTTCTTCTATGGCCAATTTCAGTTGCCAGAATGATGTCACCAAACATGGAGTTGGGAAGAGGTTGTGCAATCTACTCTCACAAGCTGGTATTAACTATCCTGACCTACTGTACTAGATCAAGAGATAAACTGACCACATTTCAGTCAAGTTTCCCCTCCTGGGTCAAAGAAATGAGCTTGGTAAGTAGAGTCTTTTTGTATACCAGAGTGCTTCCTTCCCCAGAAAGCTGATGTGCTTCACCCCAACGTGGGCAGCGGTGGTTGAGGGTGGATAAGGAGTAGCAGGTGGATAAACAGAACAATACAGATACCTGCCCAGGTCATGTGACTTGTCCATTTTGTACTCATCACATGGAATTTCTTTCCTCCTTTTTCTATCCATTCCCACAGTGTCCATGTGGTTTTTACTGCCTGGTTCACAAATGCTCTAAACTACTCTCATCAAGCAGTAGATTCTGTCTTGGAATAAACATGTGCTTGTGAATATTTGACAAAGTTCAGTGCAAGTGACACTGTGTGTTTTCTGAATCTAAGTCATAAAAGGTCTGCAGCTTCTGTCTTCTGCTGCTGAAATAGTCACTCTTGCAACCCACAGCCTCATATAAAAAGCCTGATGCCCCTGAGACTGCCACGTCCCTATTCACAGGAAGAGGCCGGATACAGAAACTCTGATTGATAATCCTAGCTGAGTCCCCACTTACAACCTCCACCCATAGCCCAAGTTCCAGGTAAATGAGTGAAGAAAACCCTGAGCGGATGTATCTCTGAGCCCTTTGTGAGTCATTCCCAGTCATTTGATGTTTCCTAGCTAAGACCACATTGTGGAGCAGAAACAGGAAATCTGTACTCCGTTCTATTCGAATTCCTGACCCACAGCATCCATGAACTTAATAAAATAAGTATTGTTTCATTTCACTATAGTATAACTTGTAACAAAGCAAATGATAACTGGGACAGGTACCATTATTCCAGGCTCAGTTTCGCACAATGGAGATGTTCATAAATGACGTTCTCAGTACCTCTTTCATAAAGTGGTAGGTATGAAAATAAGAGATTATACTGCTGAAGTCAATGCTAAGAAAACTCTCTTAAGATAGTGGTGAGTCCCAGGAAATTTAGGAAAATCCAGTACAACATTATCAAAGGGTTTGAAGAATTCAGTTGAAATGGGGGGGTCTATTGCCAGAGTATTTAATGCACAAGCTAAAAATCTTACCTAGGAAGCCAGGAAATAGGCAATTTTAAAATAAGAAAAGATAATTTTGTGATGAAAATAAAGGTCAGTCAGTTCACAAAAATTCCACAGATAGCATATCGAGAATGGCATCCACAAGTATCTGTATTCTGGTCACTTTAGACAAACAGAGTTAACCGTTATGGCAGTCCCATTTTCTGGAACATATTTCATCTCTTTATCTTTGAATTAAGCTTATAGAACGCAGGAGTAGTAATGTTATTTTCCATTTTATCTGGCAGATGAGCCTCAGGGCTCTATGCATTTTTCTAAAGAAGGATCTATCAGTTAACTTTTGCCACAACACTGCTGCATAACAGACAACCCCAAAGCTAAGGGATTATCAATGATTGTTATCATGGTTCTGTCGTAGGCTATGGAGGTCAGAGGAGAGCTCATCTGGCTGTCTCTGCTCAGAGCCCTGCTCCATGTGTTTCTTATTCTTTACATGGAATTAGTAGAATGGTTGGGGCAGAGTTTTAGGTGGTGCTCCCATAAAGTCAAGCAGAAACCTGCAAGGTTTCAAGGTCACAACTCGAAAGTGGCATATTGTCTCTTCTACTCCCTTCCTTTTTGCCAAAGCAAGTCACGTGGCCAAATCCAGTAATGAAGCATGGAAAGGGTGCACATGATGGGATCGGCTAAGAAACAGGGCTACTAATTTGATTGACCACAGTGGGATTGCAATGTCCAATAGGATTAAAATCAGAAGATTAAATTCCATAGGCTGACACGTGTATAAGGTAGGGACATCCAGATAAAAGCTCAGCTGTGTGGACATGACCCACATTGGGACAATCTACCCATATCTCTACATAGCAGTAATATTTTGATTCTCCTTCTTGCTGACCCACACTAGGTTGGGTCTGATTCAGGGTTCTGATGCAAATATTTTCTAGAAGGAGTAGTTCAGCAGCAGGGTGAAGATGTGACTGTGGGTATGCACCTCAGCGCTGCAACACAAGGGTTCTGCAAAAGATAGAGGTTTCCCTAACACTTTTCAAATCAATCTTAATCCACTAGAAATTCTTTTTCATAGTCTTTATAGGAGAAGCGTATTTTTAGAAGAGCAAAGAAATGAATGACATAAAATTGAAACTACTTGGTAGAAGTGAGGGTTGGACATCAATCATTACTTTTTGTATGATTTTCGTGTTCTTCTCCTGGGGCAGCTCTTCAAAACCTCAGTGTTTATTATAAATATGCTTGAAAAACATATCTTTCCGGTTAAATCTCTCCCGAATATTTTAGCACTTATTATTGAATTCCCATTTTCTTTAGCATACCTATCACATAATTCGGTATTCAGTTTTACTTTCTAAAAATTGAAAGAAAATTTCCATAGTAAAAAAGGCACAGACCTGAAGTATGCAATTCCATGATTTTTGATAACCGTTTAGAGACATGTAAGTGTACTTCAATGACGATATAGAACATTTGCATTTATTTCTTTAGAAAGTGCTTTTATGCCCTTCCAGTCTCCATTCACAAACTAAAGCAGCTACTGATCTGATTTCCATAACCAGAGACTGGTGTGGCCTTTTCCTGAACTTTATTTATATGCAATCATAAATTACATGTTCTTTTATATTGGGTTTTATTTGCTGAACAAAATATTTTTGAGATCCATACATGTTGTTGCATATGTCAGTAGTTATATTTTAATCCAAGTAGAATTTAATTGTGTGAATATTGCACAAGTTGAATGTTTATGCTATTGATAGACATTTGGCTCATTGCTTGTTTGTAGCTATAATGAATGAAGCTGATCTGAATATTTTTGGATATGTATTTTTGTGGATATGTATTTTTATTTCTGTCGGATACATATCTAAAAGAGGAAATCGCTGGGTCATGGGGTAAGTGTATGTATGACAACAGCTGCAAACTGTTTTCTAAAGTTTCTGTATCTTTCTACACTCCTCTATCCCGAACACGTGCGCTTTGCTCCAGCTCATCACCAGCGCTGGTGTCAGTAGAAATGCTCTTTTGAATTTTCACCATTCTAGTAAACTAGTGCCCCGTTGTGGTTTTAATTTCGCGTTTCTCTGGGTTTCATGATGTTGAAAACCTTTTTAGTACTCATTGACTTTTCACCGGATTTTCTTTTGTGAAATACACAAACCATGTGTTTTCCTCTTCTGTTCTTCATCCGCATGTGTTTTCTTATTGAAAAGCCCTTTGTCAGGTGCACTGAAAATATTTTCTCTAATGCTGTCCATCACCTTTTCTACTTTTTTAGTGCTCATATTTTATTAAGAGAAGGGTTTAAGATTGATGGAATTCAATGCATCTTTTTTCCATACATGTTTTGTCACCCATTTAAGAAACCTTTGCCCATCTCTAGGTCACAAAGATATTTTTCTACGTTTTCTTCCAGGAGCTACAGATTTAGTTCTATGTTTAGTTTTCTGATTCATTGCAAATAAATTTCTGGGTTAGGTCTAAGGCAGCATTCAAAATGTATCTCTCTCTGTGTATTTATTTCGGTGCTTCAGCATCTATTTGTTGAGAAAAAATTTGTTTCTCTGTCTTTTGCCTGGATAACATAGTAAAATCATTTATCTATAGGTGTGTGAGTGAATTTCTTGATTTTCCCTTAAGTTACATTTATCTACTCTTAAACTAATAACACTTTTCTGAAAGTTGCCGTTTTACATTGAGTCTTAAAATATGATAGGATGAGTTTTCCTATTTTATGCTTTTTCAAGAATACTCAGCCTTTTGTTTTTTGCATTTTCTTATGAATTCGTAGAGTCTGCTTGTTTATTTCTGCAAAATATCTTTTGTGAGTTTAATTTGGAATGTGTCAAATCTATACATTGATTTGAGAGGATTGATATTTTAATAATGTTGAGTCTTCCAATCAATGAAGAGGAAAGGTCTTTCCATTTGTTTATATATTTTTGAAATTATTTTCCATGTTACTCTGTAGGTTTTAGATGAATGTTCCGTTAAGTCATCCCTAAATTGCTTCTGTTTTTGTGACTATTGGAAATATCATTTAAAACTTTGCTATTGCTTTCTAGCCCTATTACTTTTTCTTCCTTCTCTGCTTTCTTCTGGATTTGAATATTTTTTTCTTAGAAATACAGTTGTGAATCTTTTTTAATCTATTATTCTTAATCTGTAACTCTGTGTGTGTGTGTGCATGAGATTACTTTTGGTACAAGCAACCATAATTTATCGCATTCTACTCACAACCTGTCTTGTGAGGTTGTACCCGTATTACAACAGTGTAAATCCCTACCCCTTATGTTATTGTTGTCCTATTCTGTGTGTTATAAATTCCATAGGATGCTATTATTGTCTTAGTCTCTTCTGGCTTCTACAACAAATGGGTAGTTTATAAATAACAGAAATTTGTATCTTACTGTTCTATATTCTGGGAAGTCCAAGTTGAAGTTAGTGGCTGATTCAAAGTCTGGGGAGGACCTATTTCTATGATGCTCCAGTTGGTCCTCATAACATGGAAGGGCAAAGAAGTTTTCTTTGCCCTCTTTTATAAGGGCCCTAATCTCATTCATGAAAGTTCAAACATTTCATGGGTCATATACTCTCATGACCTAATCTCCTCCTAAAACCCTCATCTCTTAACATTGTCACATTCAAGATTAGGTTTCAACACATGAGTTTTACGGGGTACAACACGCAGCCCATAGCAGTTTTCTTTTTTTACCTAACAGTTGGACCTTTTCATTAATTAAGGGAATGTATGCTCATATATTTACAAGGCATTTTTCTCTATAGATTTAAACTTTTATGTGGATTTTATTTTATATAAAATACAGACCTAAAGAACTATTGTGCTTTTAAATGAAGATCTGCTGGCAAGATTTTCTTCTCAACTTTCACTTTACGTACAAACATATATATATAAACATACACAAAGGAACCAATTATATAGGTCAACTTGATTAGTATTTTTTTTTATTATCTATTTAAATGTTTCAAAGTTCTTTCCTACAGTCTCTTTGTATTGATTGCTTTCTTTTCTTGATTTTGGGTTAATTTTCTCTGCTTCTTCTCACATGTGATCATCATTCTCTGACAGCCATTGCAAATATTATGCTGTAGGGAATCTGAATTATGTCAGATTCCTTCAAAAGGGGTTTTGAATTATGATCTAGAAAGAAATTAACATTCTAGGATCTTTTTTTTTTCAACTTGGAAGATTTTGTATTATTTTCTTTATGAGAGTGAATATTTTTGACTTTTGTTTTTACTGCTCGCATGTCCTAGCATGTTCTTTGCTTCTAACTCTAACCTTCTGAAGTCTCCACTGAATGTACAAGGTGCTTTACTCCTGCAGAGCTGAAACTCTGACATCGGCTAGCACTGTGAGACCTCTGGTATCTTCTTTCTGACTTTCATTCTGCCAGTTTTCATAGTGTTTTACTTACATATTTGCAAAATATATATGTTGGCAAAATAAATGTTGCAAACCTGTGAAGCTGCCCCTAGCCTTTACCCTTGCCTACTGCCCTTTCTTTAATACCTCATTCACATATTGCAGTGGGATGAATATTTTGTTCTGTGGCTCAAGGAGGCTATGATTCTTTTTGGGCTCCACTCTTCTGCTGTTGTAGAAAAGTTAACCCCAATTAGAAAGGCAGGATGAATATTCTTTGTTGTTGTTTTTTAAGAGTCACTGTTCTGTCTAATATGAAATGCTTGAAAAGAGTGCCTTCCATATTGGGGTCGTGTTTGCAGGTGCTGAGTGTATCTCCACTGTAAGTTATTTCATCATAGCCAAATTGGACCTCTGTGGTTTCTTATAGATTCATCTTGACTTACTTTTGATTTCATGGTTATAATGTGAATATTTTTAGAAAGTAGGCACATATTTTTGCTCTTCATAAAATATATTTCCCACTTAGCAGGTGCTAAAATATCGGAAGCCCAGCACGTTAGGTAAAAGTCTAACTACTTTTGCTGTTCTTTGCAAAGAGATTGTCTCAGGCCTGAGCTTTAGCTCCCAAGTATACATTTTTCAACAATATTCATAGTCACAGATTTTGGATACTAGAAAACTTTTTTTTTTTAAATTTTGTTCCTACTTGCCTTAACATCTGGACAATTTCTAACATGATAATCTTTCTTTCTTATTTCTATAAACCACGTATTTGTCCTCAGGGACAGATTGGTTCTTTACTTGAAATAGCAAGTGATTACTGAAATGTACTTTTTTTCCTTTATTAAATTATAACTGTGTGCATTAATGCATTTATGAGGTACAATGTGCTGATTTGATATACAATGTGGAATGCTTACATCAAACTGGTAACATAAACATCAAGGGAAATAAGTTTCAGTGTGGATTAATAAAGAGAGGAAGGATATTAACATTTATCATTAACTTGCAATTTTTTTGGTTACTCTATGACAACCTTTAGAATTAGATGGTATTGCCCTTCTTTCACAAAGATAATAAGTAATTGTCCCAGCAACGATAGGTTCTGAACTGTTAGAACCTTCCTTCTCCAACTTGCTCAACTGAAATTACCAAATTTCATTTGAACTATAGTTAAATGAAAGTTAAAGTGTGGTTTAAGTTAAGGTTAGCTAGTGTGAATAATGCTAGAAGCCCAACAAAGTGTTCTAGAGAATTAAACATTGTAATAAGTGTGAAGTTCCAGGAACCTATTTTATTGGTTTTCTCCTCTCTAGAAAATTTTCTTGAGGATCGAGTTTTTGCATGATTGGAAACGATTTTGAATCAGTACCTCATTAGTGCCTCTTACCTTAGAGCCTATACTCTTCATCAAGAATCATGCTGTTTTATAATTTTTCTTCTTATTTTCTTTTTTAGCAGTCTCACTTTTGCTAGTCTGGTCTTAAACTACTGGTGTTAGTGATGCTCTCACCTTGGTCTCCTAAAATGTGGAGATTACAGGTGTGAGCCAGTATCCACAGCCTCAGATGATTCTTAATGGTACACTTTGGATAAATTCTCTTGATCAGCAGTTTCTGAGTGATTCAGAACATTTTTTGACAATCACTTTAGTTTACTTATGAGCGTTTCAAGTTCATTGGATTAAAGTGCAAACATTTTCATACATCATTATTAATAGACTCTTAAAAGGTATTATCAACTTTCTTATTGAGTCTGGTGCCATTACAAAAGAAAGTCTGCTTCTAAATTTAGTGCATTCTGCATCTGTGACTAATTTTACATCCTATATAGCTGCCCCTAATAAGAAGCAACCAAATTAAGTGAAGGACTTATCATAAGGTTACCAAAATTATATACATATCTGTGTAATTATTATGATTATTACAGTGTTGACCCACTCACTTCTATGAAGGAAAACATATGAAGAATGGAGTAAGGGTTAGCTTAATGTTGCTATAGAGTGGAATAGCATTTGTGTGCCTTAAAGAATTCATATTATTACAACAGATTTTTTCTAGAATCTCAGAACTATTTCACCATTCCCATATTAGAGACTTGTCTGTTGAATAAAGGAATAATTAGTAAATTGCTTAGCTTCTCACTAAGCATGACAAATTCTAATTGAAATCGGACCACATATTCTACCAGATTTGCACTAATACCATATTTGGCTTTCCTGCTTTCATGATCATGTTCATAGGATCATAACTTTCGGGAATTATAATAATGTGAAATTCCAGATAATCTTATTTGGGAACACAGATTTATTTTGTTAGCCAAGAAAAAAATATTAACAATTGATGAAACTTATTAACCATTGTTCTTAAAACATCATGCTTAAAGTAAGTATCTGATATATTCATATATGAACATGTTTTGGTAAAAGATGGGAAGGTTCCCACAGTTAATCAATGGTATTATCTTATAAAATCAACAAATCTGAAGAAAATTTATAAAAGGAGGAGGGAAGACAATTACTGACAAATTACCCAGGACCACCATCCTTTTGAGTATGAACACACAGATCCTATACTTACCACATAATTAACTGTGTTGTTGATGAAAATAATATCATCTTTTGTAATATCAGATAACTGAGCTAGATGATTCCCATGTTCCTTTTTAGGTCTAAAAACTCCGTGACACAAAAATCACATTCTCCATGCATTGTGAACTATTTTGGGATTATACTACTATCCAAATGAAGTTGGAGAGTATAATTAAATTTCCTCATTTAGTGATGGTCTTTCTAAAATTAGCTTCTGTTAATTTCTACTCGGGAGCCCTTTCATACACACTCATGCATCATTTCTTAAGCCTCTAGAAAAAGAGGACCCACATAAAAATCCATTTTTTTGCTTAACAAAACATTTATGAAATATATCCTATGCACAAATAACATGCATAAGTCTTGAGTTAAACTTCTTGGATATTTCTTTGTGAAACTGAGCCTAAAATTTAGCCTTTCATAGTTTACCCTGAGTCTAGGTCATTCCACTGCAATGCTTACCTCTAAAGTATCAGTGCCTTTTGCTATCCGCTCCTGGGGATTCATTTATTAAGAGGCTGAGATGTGAACATCTGTCCATGTTTCCAACAGAACAAATCATTCCAAATAACCTTTCTAACCCAAAGTTCAATGGATGAGGCAGACCATGATTTATATGTGAGGCTTTTTGTTTTGTTTTTGCAACAAAAGCCATTCTCTTACTGTACTCTCAACAACTGCCTGTATTGCATTAATCAGACCTTAATTAACAAGGAAGAAAGGTGATAATTTACATTTATTTCAAATTGACACATTGTACTTTATTTAGCAAATGAGACCTGTCAGGAACTGCCAGTGACGCTTAGATTGAAGACATAGTGTTGAAAATATGTCTTCCACCTGCCTGTGCCTTTGTAGGAGGGAGCTTTCAGTGTGTTTACACAGGGATCATTAGACGTACCTCATGCTATGCTTCCATGAGTCTTTGAATAAGAAATGCTCAAAGGTCATCAGGTATGAAATATTTTATAATGACACACTGCCATAAGGCATGAGAAACTGTGATTTACCCTCTAAAGTAAATTCAAAGAAGAGAAAGGAAAGATAACCTCACAGGTCTCAAAAAATCACTTCAGATCTATTTAAAACAGAAGAGAGGAAGGTTGAAACTATGAGAATGAAGGCAGAGGGAAAGTTTACCCAGTGTCATTGTGCAGTTCAAAGTAAGAGCGGGGGGTGTGAAGTAACTAGATGACTACTCTAACTGTTCATGACGTCTCAAAAAGAACAAGAAGGGCTCATGAAATGTTAACAAGAGAAGGGAACTTAGAAATCATGAGCATCAGTCTGCTAATTCTCTAAGATGAAAACTGTTAATTAGAGGAAATAATTG
Organism: Galagoides demidoff; assembly: GCA_963574575.1. Taxonomy (NCBI): domain Eukaryota; kingdom Metazoa; phylum Chordata; class Mammalia; order Primates; family Galagidae; genus Galagoides; species Galagoides demidoff. The sequence continues at coordinate 2,763 of CAUYQV010148101.1, read as the reverse complement.
ATTCATCTCATTCTTCTCTTTTACTGGGTATATAGGTAAAGGTTGAACTTGAAATGTAACTTTAAGGGAGTTTAAAAAAAGTGAGACATACAGTTAAATTATAGGAGATTCTGTATTTTATCTCTGCTTTCTTAAGTCCCTTCCCTACCCTTCCCTCCTCTTTCCTCTCTCTGCTCTCCCCTTCCCCTACCCCCGCAGTGTCATTAATTAATTAATTAATTGTCATTAATTGTCCTTATATCAAAATTGAGTACATAGGATTTATGCTTCTCCATTCTTGTGATGCTTTACTAAGAACAATGTGCTCCGTTTCCATCCAGGTTAATACGAAGGCTGGTTAATATAAAGTCTCCTCTTTTTTTTTGGCTGGGGCTGGGTTTGAACCTGCCGCTTCCGGCATATGGGGCCAGCACCCTACTTCTTTGAGCCACAGGTGCCGCCCATAAAGTCTCCATTTTTTTAATGGCTGAATAGTATTCCATGGTGTACATATACCATAGCTTGTTAATCCGTTCCTGGGTTGGTGGGCATTTAGGCTGTTTCTACATTTTGGCGATTGTAAATTGAGCTGCAATAAACAGTCTAGTGCAAGTGTCCTTATGATAAAAAGATTTTTTTCTTTCTGGGTATGCCCAGTAATGGGATTGCAGGATTAAATGGGAGGTCCAGCTTGAGTTCTTTGAGGGTTCTTCATACTTCCACAAAGGTTGTATTAGTTTGCAGTCCCACTAGCAGTGTAAAAGTGTTCCCTTCTCTCCACATCAACGCCTGCCTCTGCAGTTTTGAGATTTTGTGACATGGGCCATTCTCGCTGGGGTTAGATGGTATCTCAGGGTGGTTTTGATTTGCATTTCTCTAATAATTAGGGATGATGAGCATTTTTTCATATGTTTATTAGCCATTCGTCTGTCATCTTTAGAGAAGGTTATATTCATGTTTCTTGCCCATTGATATATGGGATTATTGGCTTTTTTCATGGGGATTAATTTGAGTTCTCTAGATCCTAGTTATCAAGCTTTTGTCTGATTCAAAATATGCAAATATCCTTTCCCATTGTGTGGATTGTCTATTTGCTTTGGTTGTTGTCTCCTTAGCTGTACAGAAGCTTTTCAGTTTAATTAAGTCCCATTTGTTTATGTTTGTTGTTGTTGCAATTGCCACGGCAGTCTTCTTCATGAAGTCTTTCCCCAGGCCAATATATTCCAGTGTTTTTCCTATACTTTCTTTGAGGATTTTTATTGTTTCATGCCTTAAATTTAAGTCCTTTATCCATCTTGAATCAATTTTTGTGAGTGGAGAAAGGTGTGGGTCCAGTTTCAGTCTTTTACATGTGGATATCCAGTTCTCTCAGCACCATTTATTGAATAGGTAGTCTTTCCCTCAAGGTATGTTCTTGTTTGGTTTATCGAAGATTAGGTGGATGTAAGATGTTAGTTTCATTTCCTGGTTTTCTATTTGATTCCATATGTCTATGTCTCTATTGTTGTGCCAATACCATGCTGTCTTGACCACTGTGGCTTGTAGTACAGCCTAAAATCTGGTATGGTGATGCCCTCAGTTTTGTTTTGTTTTGCAGTTTTTGGCCGGGGCTGGGTTTAAACCCACCACCTCCGGCATACGGGGCCAGCGCCCTACTCCTTGAGCCACAGGCACTGCCCAGCTTTGTTTTCCTACTAAGAACTGCCTTAGCTATACAGGGTTTTTTCTGGTTCCACACAAAACGCAGAATCATTTTTTCCAAATCTTGAAAGTACGATGTTGATATTTTAATAGGGGTGGCGTTGAATAGGTAGATTACTTTGGGAAGTATAGCCATTTTAACAATGTTGATTCTTCCCACCCATGAGCATGGTATATTCTTCCATTTGTGAATATCTTCTGCTATTTCCTTTCTTAGGATTTCATAATTTTCTTTATAGAGGTCCTTCACCTCTTTTGTTAAGTATATTCCTAGGTATTTCATTTTCTTTGAAGCTATGGCGAAGGGAGTTATGTCCTTAATTACCCTCTCATCTTGGCTGTTATTGGCATATGCAAAGGCAACTGACTTGTGAACATTGATTTTATACCCTGAGACATTACTGTATTTTTTAATCACTTCCAAGAGTCTTGTGGTTGAGTCTTTGGGGTTCTCTAAGTATAAGATCATATCGTCAGCAAAGAGGGAGAATTTGACCTGCTCTGCTCCCATTTGGATGCCCTTTATTTTCTTGTCTTGCCTAATTGTATTGGCTAGAATTTCCTGCACTATGTTGAATAGTAATGGTGTCAGAAAACAACCTTGTCTGATTCCAGTTCTAAGAGGAAAAGCTTTCAGTTTTACTCCATTTAGTAAATAAAATATCAGCTGTGGGTTTATCATAGATAGCTTTGATCAGTTTCAGAAATGTGCCATCTATGCCTGTACTCCTCAGTGTTTTATTAGAAAAGGATGCTGGATTTTATCGAATTTTTTTTTGCATCTATTGAGAGGATCATATGGTCTTTGGTTTCGGTTATGTTGATATGGTGAATAATGTTTATGGACTTGTGTATATTAAACCAGCCTTGCATCCCTGGGATGAAACCTACTTGATCATGATGTATGACCTTTTTTGTTTGTTTGTTTGTTCGTTTGTTTTTTGAGACGGAGCCTCAAGCTATCGCCCTGGGTAGAGTGCCATGGCATCACAGCTCATAGCAACCTCCAACTCCTGGGCTCAAGCGAGTCTCCTGCCTCCGCCTCCCAAGTAGCTGGGACCATAGGCGCCCGCCACAACGCCT
>CAUYQV010148100.1:0-23050 GCA_963574575.1 Galagoides demidoff | reverse complement strand
CATTTTCAGCTATTTCTTTTCTTAGAGTTTCATAGTTCTCTTTATAGAGATCTTTCACATCCTTTGTTAGGTAAACTCCAAATATTTCATCTTCTTTGGCACTACTATAAATGGAATAGAGTTCTTGACTATTTTTTCAGCTTGACTATTATTGGTATATATAAAGGCTACTGACTTCTGGGTGTTGATTTTGTAACCTGAGACACTGCTGTATTCCTTGATCACTTCTAAAAGTTTTTTAGTAGAATCCCTGGTGTTTTCCAGGGGTACAATCATATCATCTGCGAAGAGTGAAAGTTTGATCTCTCCTGATCCTATGTAGATACTCCTGATTGTCTTTTCTTCCCTGATGGCAATGACTAAAACTTCCATTGCAATGTTAAAGAGCAATGGAGATGATGGGCAATCTTGCCTGGTTCCTGATCTGAGTGGAAATGATTTCAATTTAGCTCCATTCAATACAATATTAGCTGTGGGTTTGCTGTAGATGGCCTCTATAAATTTGAGAAATGTCCCTTCTATGCCAATTTTCTTAAGTGTTCTGATCATAAAGGGATGCTGGATATTATCAAAAGCTTTTTCTGCATCAATTGATAGTATCGTATGGTCTTTGTTTTTTAATTTGTTTATGTGGCGAATTATGTTTATAGTTTTATGTATGTTGAAACAGTCTTGAGATCCTGGGATAAAACCCACTTGGTCATGGTGTATGATTTGTTGCTGGATTCTGTTTGTTAGGATTTTGTTGAATATTTTAGCATCAATATTCATTAGTGATATTGGTCTATAATTTTCTTTTCTTGTTGGGTCTTTTCCTGGTTTGGGGATCAAGGTGTTGTTTGCTCATAGAATGTGTTGAGTAGTATTCCATTTTTTTCTATATTTTGGAAAAGGTTAAATAGTATAGGTACTTGTTCCTCTTTAAAATTTTGCTAGAATTCTGATGTGAAGCCATCTGGTCCCAGGCTTTTCTTTTTAGGGAGATTTTGTATAGTTGATGCTATTTCAGAACTTGATACAGGCCTGCTCAACATTTCCACTTCCTTCTGGCTAAGTCTTGGAAGGTGGCATGCTTCCAAGTATTGGTCAATTTCCTTCATATTTTCTTAATTCTGGGAATACAATTTCTTGTAGTATTCATACAGGATTTTTTGAATTTCTGAGGGGTCTGTTGTTATTTCATCTTTATGATTTCTTATTGATAAAATTAGAGATTTAACTCTTTTTTTCTTGGTTAAGCCAGCCAAAGGTTTATCTATTTGATTGACCTTTTCAAAAAGCCAATTTTTTTGATTTATTGATCTGTTGTATGATCATTTTGTTTTCAATTTCATTTAATTCTGCTCTTATTTTGGTTATTTTTTTCTTCTGCTGGGTTTTGGATTGGAGTGTTCTTCCTTTTCCAGTTGCTTAAGATGTCTCATTAAGTTGTCAATTTCCTCTCTGTCCGTTCTCTTGAGGAAGGCTTGCAGTGCTATAAATTTCCCTCTTAGGACTGCCTTTGCCTCTGCCTCTTGCCAGGGGTTCTGATAACTTGTATCTTCATTATCATTTTGTTCCAAAAATTTGGTAATTTCCATCTTGATCTCATCTCTGACCCACCTAACATTTAGCATAAGGTTATTTAGCTTCCACTTTTTTGTATGGGTTTGCAGATTCTTGTTGTTACTGAGTTCAGCTTTTATTCCATGGTGATCTGAGAAGATGCAAGGAATAATTTCTATTCTTTTAAATTTGCTGAGGTTAGACTTGTGACCTAAGATGTGGTCGATTTTGGAGTATGTTCCATGGGCTGATGAGGAAAATGTGTATTAAGTTTTGTTAGGATGAAATGTTCTATAGATCTCCGTTAAATCTAAATGCTGAATGGTTAAGTTTAAATCCAAGATTTCTTTGCTAAGCTTCTTGTTGGAGGATCTATCCAACACTGCCAGAAGAGTATAAAAATCTCTGACTATGATGGAGCTGGGACTAATCAAGTTGCTCAAGCCTGTTAGAGTGTCTCTTATAAATTGAGGTGCATTCTAGTTGGATGCATAAATATTGATAATTGAAATTTCATCGTTTTGAGTATTACCTTTAACAAATATAAAGTGACCATCCTTATCCTTGCTCACTTTTGTTGGTTTAAAGCCTATTGTATCTGCGAATAAAATTGCAACACCTGCTTTTTTTCTGCTTTCCATTTGCCTGGAATATAGATGACCATCTCTTCACCCTGAGTCTGCTTTTAAAGTAAGATGAAATTCTTGTATACAGCAGATATCTGGCCTGAGTTTTTGTATCCAGTCAGCTAGGCTGTGCCTCTTTAGAGGACAATTTAAGCCATTCATGTTGATTTGGAATATTGAGAAGCCTGGTATATTTTTGGATATCGAGTTTTTCGAAAGTCCAGTGGACATCTTTAATCCTTTCACCATTGTGAAAATTGGAATTTGATCAAAGTTTTCTGAGTTTATTTATGAGGTGGAGGTTTGCTGTGATCACTATGGAGGATAGGTCTGAGGATATCCTGGAGGGCTGGTTTAGTTATAGCAAATTTCTTCAACGTGTGGATGTCATTAAAGTATTTAATTTCTCTGTCATAAATGAAACTCAGTTTAGCTGGATACAGAATTCTGGGTTGAAAGTTATTTTGTTTTAGGAGATTGAAGGTTGATGACCACCTTCTTCTAGCCTGAAAAGTTTCAGCAGAGAGAGCTGCAGTCATTCTAATATTCTTCCCCTTGTAGGTTAAAGTTTTTTTTATGTCTGCTAAGTTTTTCTTTATCCTCACCTGAATGAGCTCTCTCTGGCTTTCAGAAAAAATATAAAACTCTTAACAGAAAGGCAGCCAAAAATAATTAGAATTTGAGTGTTCTGAAATTTTCTGTAAATATTTATTTATTTATTTATTTATTTTATTTTTTGGGATTCATTAAAGGTAAAAGAATTAGGTTATACTGATTGCATTTGTTAGATAAAGTCTCTCTTATAATTGTGTCCTGCCACCAAGAGGTGTGCCATGCACCTTGATCCCCCAGCCCCCTCTCTTCCCCTCTCCCCACTCCCTTGTTCTCCTACCCCATCTTGTATTAGCTCATCTACTACCTTTATATTAGAATTGAGTACATTGGATTCTTGCTTCTCTATTCTTGTGATGCCTTGTTAAGAAAAATGCATTCTACATCCATCCAGGTTAATACAAAAGATGTAAAGTCTCCATTTTTTTAATAGCTGAATAGTATTCCATGGTATACATATACCACAGCTTGTTAATCTATTTCTGAGTTGGTAGGCATTTCAGCTGTTTCCACATTTTGGCAATTATAAATTGAGCTTAGTGTTCTGAAATTTTGAATAAATTTTTGAAGAGATGAATACTGAGAGAATTTTTTAAAAGTGAGATTGTGAAATATCATATTACTAATATATTCCTCATTTGGAAAGCATTTTTTATTCCTCTAAAATGAATGTTTATCAAAATTCAATAGTTAAAATAGATAGGTAGATATTTGAAAATAATTCTATTTTAAATCAAAGTGGTTTTTATTCCATTTTCAAATTTGTGGACATGTCGATTTGAAGTATATTTTGAGGCAAGTCTTTACAAACATTTTACCAATGGCAACAATTTGTTGGTTTAGTTCAGGATTTTCTTTTTTATTAAATCACAGCTGTGTACATTAATACTATCATGGGTGTTGTTTTTATATATAGTTTGAAATACTTTCATCCAACTGGTTAAACTTCAACTTCATGTCATTTTCTTAGTTATTGTGTTAAGACATTTATATTCTACACTTAGAAAGACTCACATGTACCCCCCATAGGATACACCATAGACGTGATCCCACCAATCACCTTCCCTCCACCAAACCTCCCCCCTCCCCTTCCCTCCCTCTCCCCTTTTCCTGTATTCTTGGTCTAAAACTGGATTATAGCTTTCCTATGAAAGCTATAAATTAGTTTCATAATAGGGTTGAGTACGTTAGATACTTTTTCTTCCATTCTTGAGATACTTTGCTAAGAAGAATATTCTCCAGCTCCATCCATGTAAACGTGAAGGAGGTAAAGTCTTCATGGTTCAGGATTTTTTAATTCCATGTGCAAAAAAAAAAAAAAAAACTACAGGGTGGTCATAAAGTTCATGCGCAGTTTTAAATTGTGCACTATTTTAAATTGCATACTAACTTTATGTCCATCTTGAATTTTATAAAATGAGAAAAATTATATAATTAGTTTGGCTTAAGACTCCAAATGCCAGCTGGATGCAGTAGTTCACACCTGTAATCCTAGCACTCTGTGGCTTGGTGCCTGTGGCTCAACTAGCTAAGGTGCCAGCCACATACACCTAAGGTGGTGGGTTCGAATCCAGCCCCGGCCTGCCAAAACAACAATGAGGGCTGCAACCAAAAAACAGCCGGGCATTGTGGTGGGCACCTGTGGTCCCAGCTACTTGGGAGGCAGAGGCAAGAGACTTGCTTGAGCCCAGGAGGTGGAGGTTGCTGTGAGCTTTGATGCCACTGCACTCTAACCAGGGAGATAGCTCGAGGCTCTGTCTCAAAAAAGTCCTAGCACTCTGGGAGATCAAAGTGGGTGGATTGCTTGAGCTCACAAGTTCAAGATGAACCCTAGCAAGAGTGAGACCCTCTCTCTACTAAAAATGGAAAACTGAGGCAAGAGGATTGTTTGAGCCAAAGAGTCTGAGGTTGCTGTGAGCTCTGATGCCATGGCACTCTACCAAGGGTAACAAAGTGAGACTCTGACTCAAAAAAAAAAAAAAAAAAAAGACTCTAAATGCCACCAGTAAATTGTGAAGTTAAATCTGTGTCTACACAATATTCTTAATAATCTTCTGGTTGGATTTATAATAAGCAAATCTAACATACTTAAAACTGCAAAACATAAATGATAAAACAGCACTTCTTTTGTCTATCTGTTTACTGGAGGAGTAAAACATTGTAGGATCTTACTTAGTATAAAGGACATCTGCAAACTGCAGCTGTAAGGCAATTGATTTGAAGACAAGTTTGGGAAGGATGGGTCATGGGCACACATGAGGCCTGGGAAGAGGCTCTGTGATGATGTAGGAGAAGAAGACCCTGAGAAGGGTGCAGGAGAGACCTGGGAAAAAATGTAAAGAGGAAGATGCCAAAACACATTTTCCTGCCCAAGTTTTGCCAGACATCCCCACTCTCTGCCTAGGAGAGTGAAGGTCTATGTTTACAGGAAAGTTTCAGATTACGTACCAAATTGGCATTGTCAATATAAGGATTTTTTTTTTCATTCAGGAGTCGTAAGTCACTTCTTTATAGCTGCAATCATGCTTGAAAAATCCACACTAGATCACATCATTCTACACAGTGGCTGTCTTCAGTGAAGCAAACTGATAATAAATAAAAAGGGTTAATAAATTCATGCATTAAAAAGTGTCTTAAAGAAATCTCAATTTATTTCTCTTTCATTATAGCTTTTGTTAAAGGGATAAAAAAAGATGCAACATTAAGTGAAAATTCCAATTAAAGAGAAAAGTCAAAGATGAGGAAAAAAGTACAGAACATGATAAATAGGGGGAAAAATTGGTTGTAACCTCTTGGGCAACTCAGCAAAGATAGGAAATGAAATTGTGTGCTCAATAATTAGGGTGGAAGCCTAAACACACTGGGCTTTGAACACACCTAGTGGTCTTCTGAGAAAAACAGAGCAATTTATTATCTAGGCCAAATTTGAAGAGATGGCCTTGAGGACAAAGGGCTTGCTGCAGCATCGTCAGCTATGAGGCGTTTTAGCTGTGTGATAAATGTCTGTCAGGACTGCAGTGCTACAAAGAACATTTTCAGATGAAATCAATTGCAAAATAATATACCACAATTAAATAAAATCAGTTGCAAGCCAGAACCATTAAGCAAAATTGCAACCTCTGACCTTGGGGTAGCAGGTTGGCACATTATTGGGTTCTTTTATGCAGTGAGGCAGTCACACATTTCTGAAGATTCACATATTCTGCGATGTCCCTTGGCTCCTGTGTCAAATATGCTTTTAGCTATGCAAACAGAGTAGAAATGATTTGTCCTTCAGTGACGCTTGGGATTTATTGGTTTTCAAATTTAGATGATGTCTAATTTTGGTTGACCATGAACCATTATTAAAAGAGACAAACATTAAATGTATTGATTATCATGACCAAATGATAGGCTATCCCAGGAGGTAGGAACTTCGCACAACAGTATGTATTTAGTACCTTATGCAGATTTTGTGGGTCAGGAATTCAAGAGTTGCTCAGGTGAGCAGGGTTCCAGTCTTTTGAAGCCTTGGTGGGGGCTGGAGGATCCACCTCTGAGGTACTGGCTGTTGGTGAGAGGTCTCAGTTTCTCTCTTTACGGGCCTCTCCAGAGATCTCCTTCAGTGTCCTTACAACATGACAGCTGGCTTTCCTCAGAATGAGTGATCCAAGGCACCAAGGCAGTAGACATATTGTGTTTTATGTCTTATCCTTGGAAGTCACACACTGCCACTTCTACAATATTCTACTAGTTATACTGGGTCATCTCTACTCAAAGGGAAAGGAAGCACAGAAGACATAAGTAACAAAGTGGAGATCTCCAAGGGTCATCATATAGCCTGGCTACCAACATTCCCCAGAGATGAATCTATGTAGGCCATACTTCCCTCTGTTCCTCTTCTATTTTAGAAGAATAAAAACTCCCTAATGTCCTCAAATTTAAACTGCTAACCAGATAGGGGCCATTAACAATTTCTATTAGGAAGACTAAAGAGGCTGCTGAGAACAGAAATACCAAGGGATGATAACATTTTATAGTTGTACAGATTCTAGAAAGGCTGAGAACAAAGAGATTCCCAAAATAATCTGTTAGGATAGCTGTGAGTACCAAGGTACACAATGGAGCAACACAGTAAGAGAGCAGAGGGAGTGTCCCATCTCAGGGGAAATTTAGTACATGGTACACACTAGTAGGAAGGAACAGAGAGAGACTTCAGAAATCATATAGGGGCACAAGAGAAAGATTGCCTACTCTCCCCAGGAGTTGGTATGATCAAAGACTATGCTTCCAGGGAGACTCTGCCATACCAGTACACTGCATTTTAATTACATTTTTTGGAAAGAATGAAAAGAGAAGGAAAGAAGGAAGGAAAATTTAAAAATTACAATCATTGTTTTAAGAGTACTTTCACAAAACTTGGGGAAATCTCAATCCAGAAACAATGTTAATTCTACTTTCTTCTCTCTTTCCATTAAAGGATCTTGATTCCTTGTGCCATGTAAGGCCTCTTATAAACAGTAGTGTGCTAGTAAATGCTTATCTCCAAGAAATATGTGAAATATACAGAGGGTACCAAAAAAAGACACATACACATGTGTTACTTTTTGAAGTTGAATTGAAGGTACCATTGCTGGTCGAGTGTACCTAAACATGCTACACACATCCATTGTACCTGCAATTTGTGTACTCACTTCTCAGGAATGATCAATTTTACTTCCAACAAAATCTATTTAAATGTGTGTACATTTTTTGACACCCTCTGTGTATGTAAAACATATATGAAAAACATATATAGAGCTACTCAGCTGAGTAGGTTGCTGCCTTTTGAAGTCTTGGTGGGGGCTTTCATATATATGTGAAAAACATATATGATGTATACTGTGTGTATACATCATGCTTTGTAGCATTTACCAATTTAAAAGGTGGAAATATTCCCACCATAGCTGTTGTCAAGCTACCAATGTGCTGTTATAGGTAGAACTGAAAGGAGACATGCAATCAGTCCCAGCTCACCACTGCTTATAACACATGCTGGATACATAGAGTCTTTGGTCTCTTCTAGGTTTTGACCATCTAAGCTTGTCTAATATCTTAAGTAGACACTGGAAAACTTTTCCTTAAATATCTTCGGCCCTGTGAACTGCACAGTCTCTGTCACAGCTACATAACTATGTTGTTGTAGCACAAAAGCAACCACAGACAATATATAAATGAATAGGCATAACTTTTTTTCTGGTAAAACTTTATTCATACAAATTGATGGCTGGCCTGAGTGCTTTGGTTTTTTGACCTGTGGTGTAAGTGAGCAGATTCCCTGAAAGAAGAACCTGAGGCAAAGATTGAGATACTTGTGATGCAGCTGGGGAGGATTCTAAGCTGGAATCTGTAATGGAATGAGAGAGCAAGAAAAGGAAAGACAAGGAGCTAAGCAAGGGCGTGGCATCAGTTAAACACTGTCTAATGTTGGACTGACCCCACAGAAGAGGTCTGGAGAACACAACACACTGGAGAGTAGTCCAACCTTGAAAACAGGGGGATGAGTTTTTGCATCCTCATGTTAATCAGCTGTTGGCCGGGCTCCAGAGTAGTGACTGTGAATAACCTCCAAAGGGTTTCCATCTCTAGGCAAGGTAGTTCAACCAAGGCAGTGGTTACAGTTGTGGGCTGTGAGCTGCAGTATTTGCAGACAACAGCACCAGCTGGTGAAGGGAATCTAGCCTGGTCCCAGTGTCTACTACAACACAAGTTCTCAAATGTTAACATGCATGAGAATTTCTGGAAGGCTTATTAAGACACTAATTTCTGGGGTTTGCCTCTCAAGCTTCTGTTTCAGTAGGTCTAGAATGAGGCCCAAGTATTTGCATTTCTAAGTTCCCAGGTAATGCTAATGCCGCTAATCCTGGGACCGCAATTTGAGGACCACTGTTTTACAATATTAATCCCTTAAGAGCAGAAAGCTAAGAGCTTGGAAGATCTAACAGTTTTATTATGGTTTGGTTTTATAATCTGAAGGATGGGAGAAGTGGAGGGGAAGGAAGGAGTTTCTTAAATGGTTGTTTTCAATTCTCTTTGGTTCCAACTTCCCCTTATTCAACAAATTTAGTTTTTATCTAAGATACATTTGTAGCATATTGCATGGATCTGGTAAAACAATTCATCATATTATTAAATATCTGAGGAAAATTGATTATTTCAAATTATTATCATCCTACTTCTGACTCCCTACACCATTTATATTCCATGAATCATTCTCTAACACCTTTAAAGTGATAATTATAAAAAGTCTAACTTTTTACCTAGAGTTGATCTTATCATCCAACTTGTATGACACAGGAGAGAAAGCAACCGGCCAGCTTATCCCCAAGGCTTAACCTGGCCCTTACCTGAGACACCTCACCTCCAACAAGTGCTGAGAATGGAAATTGGAAGGATAGATGCTCATGCCACACCTTGGTACAGGTGGAAACAGAGTCTGGGAAGGCAAGCAGACTGTAAACCAATGAGAGGAATGCCATTTAGTCCTGTTCCTCCAGTATGTCCACTGTTGGCAGTCTCCTGTGATCCCTAGATCCTCTAAAACAAAACAAAACAAAAAAAAATGATCACAATACTTCTTTCATTCTCCAATTTATAAGCATGTGTGTGTTCCAGCTTTGCATCTTTATTTTTCTATTTTGACCTTACAGTAAGTCCCTGGCTGGGTTTGGGTTCACAGAACAGAATCACAGGCTCTCATAACTGAAAGGGTTATTAGAAAACCCTAGGACACTGTGATTTCTTGGCATACCAGAATGCCGCCTCTGTGTAAAATGTGACTAAATAATTTGTTCCCAGTAACAAATGACAACATTTGCAAATAACTAAACTTTCTAAAATGATTAGAGGTGGACTTGACTTATTTTTGCAATGTTAATGTTCCACATGAAAAAATCTTAACGTGAAGAATATTTCTGGAATTGTGTATCTCCTTGCCTCTGTCAGTAAGAGTGTTTTACATAGAAATATCAAAAGGTATATAGATGAAGACTTGCTGGTGTGACCACTGCAACCCAACAGAACTATCACGTAAACCATCAAGTTAAATCACATATACAATTTTAATGTTTTTAGCAGTGATATTAAAAAGATTTGAAAAGAAATATATAAAATTAATTTTATAGTATTTTTATTTTACCCAGTATTTCCAAAATATTATTTCAATAAAATATAAAAAACATTGAGACATTTTACATGTTTTTTTCATACTAAGGCTTAGGTATCCCGTGCATAGAGCAATCTCAATTGGGACTGGCCATGTTTGAAGTGGCCAGCAATCTCATGAGGCTAAGGATGACCATACTGGACAACTCAGGTCTAGACTGATTCCTTTCATTTATGGCAAGACACAGAATCCCAATTCTTACTGTAAAGAGAATGTTACTAATTTTCAAGGCATGATGAGAATTAAATGGATTAATATATACATCTGTATACAAATGCATATGGATGGACAGATGAAACTCAGAAAAGTTGCTGTAATAGAGAAACTATTACCTGGGTGTGAACTATCTATGTATTACTAAAATTTTTCAGTATCTCATATGATACAATTTTTGCTGAGTATAAATTAAGCCCAGACCCATATGCTTCTACCTGACAATCCTGCAATGTATCACCACAATGTACATATTGAAATAATAGATTTTAGAGCATTCCCCAATTAAAAATATTTAGGAAAAAATAAGTTCTGGTTGACTTGTCTTTATCTATAAATCTAAATGTAAACCTCCCCAGGCTCCCAACAATTAGATGCATTAATGTGTTATTGTACTGTTTTTTCAGTTTTCTTCCTGATCTCTGAAAGGAATGCAGATGTTTTTAGCTATCCTCTGTGTTAGAAAGAAGGCACACATAATTATCTGAAATCTAACACAGCACAAAAATCATGACTGCCAGAGTCAACACAGATCAAAACCATCTATTCACTGCCAAATCAATATAAAATAAGACCCACAGCCAAAAGCCTGTTGTGTAGCTATGAGTAGTTTTTTGTTTTGTTTTTTACAAACTTAGGGGAATAAAGGTCAAAATAATATCCTTCATTACAAACACATAAAATTGTTCTATAAAACATGTCCTATAAATAGTAGCATTTGATTACCAAAGAAGGTCACTTTATCCTTCTTGCTAAGGGGTTTTAGTAGCTGAAGTTGTTTGGGGAGTTTATCAGATGAATTTATTGTGGGTGCACTGTAAAATGGGGTCATAATCCCATAGTTTATTTTATAAACTATCCTACACCAAACCAAGCTATAAGAATATGTGATTTCACCTCCACTGGTGACATTTGTTCTTGGAATTCAGAAAGTTTTTATGTACCAAAATTTGTATTATTTCTCAGGGACTATTATATTTTAGATTTATATACACACACTATATATAGTGCTTGTTCACTGAATAGGATAAAATTCTTTTACATATTAATCATGCTAGCCTAGGAACTTGAAAATAACCCCTTAGAAGGTGGTACTTTCAGGAATGGGGATATTTGGGGTGATTTATGAAGATCCCAGAATCCTTTTCCATAGCACGTAAGTGTCAGACTGCTATAACCCTTGTGTTTTAATTGGGTATGTTGGTCTGCTTTCCCTTGCTCACTGGGGCAACTTCTTTGCTGTAAATACCCATGGTTTCCCACACAAAAATAATAGTAATTACAAAGTAGACTAGGGCTGGCTGCTGTATCCTAGATTTTTCTTCCACCAGCTAGGAGGTAAACACATTTCACTATGATCCTATATTATCCTTTTTTATCCCCACAATGAAGTTCCTGCCTCCTTCTTGATTTCAAACCACACTCAATTTGCCTTTCATAGAACTTAGTCACCTTTTGACATTCGTTCTCCATGTCCAAAGGAATTCTTCTGTGGTAAGCATCATTATACTGTTTATTGATTGTCAATATTTAAAAGCCCAGCAAGAAATCCTAGCATTTATTTTTTTTCACCAGTGGCTTGCAGAAATTTGGAAAATCAATAGCTTATTTTCTTTCCAACTCATTTGAAGCAAAATAGCACAAGTCAGAAACAATTTCACTAATAACAGCAATTCAGAGAGAGGTACATTCAGTACATCTGCAGGCTCATGTACAGTCAATGCCAAATCATAAACAGTGATCTTTTCCCCCACTAACACTGTAGAAGAAAGACTACTAGATCGGGAATCAAAGGAAGCAAATACAATTCTGTTCCATTGCTTACTACAAACATGTAACTTTGGCAAATCCTGGAATCTTTCTGAGCCTTCATTTCCTCACACGTAAAATAGGGGGGAGGCCTCCAAAAGGAAGGTGATTTTGCCTTCTCAGCTGCCCTTCTTTAGTGACACCAATCCTTTCCCACTTCATGTCAAATATCAGGGTTCTTGGTGACCAGGCCGTAGCCTTGACCACAGTAGGACAAGCAACATAATTCAATCACATCTCTTCCCCAAATTTGATCTTGAGTGGAGGTACACAGAATGGACAGGGAAGTTGCTGCGTCCTTTAGTGATCCCATGAATTCTGTCCATTTTACTTACTGAACACTTACTAAGCATCAGACACTGTTCTGTGTGTTTTTCATAAATTTCCTTTAGTTCTCACAATCATTCAACTTAAAATATCTCTCTATGTGACAGATTTTTTTTATTTTTTAATTTTTTTTCTATGTGGCAGAATATTATTATCTTAAATTGGATTTCTCCAAAAGCAGAATCCATGGCAGTATTTGGAAAGAAGCAGTTTCTTTGAGAGGTGATCCCAGGATGCATAAGATATTTAGGGTGAAACAGAGAAACTAGACAAGCCAGTAAAGAGTATGTTAATGATGCAGATACAGATTTTATGATGTGCTCTGTGAATTGTTACCTCTCCAAGGATCCTAGGTCATGAATAAAACCATGTATTTGAAGACACTGTGAGTAAATTTTTCTTTATATTGTTTTCTTACTCATTACTGTGTTTGGTAGAAATCAAGAAGAGGTGACTCTCACCTTTGAGTCCACATGGCATGATGTGGAAGTGCTGTAGATGGAAAGAGAAGCCCAGAAACAGAAAATATCATAGACTTTTTGGGATTCACAGAACTCATGGAGTGAACTTGGAGATTTCGCAAGATATGAAATAGTGAGTTGGGCCGAGAATGTGAAATTCAGGGTCGGATTTGTTTTGTAATTTCAAGATCTGGTAAATCCCAGATAATGTCTAACTCGAGGCAAATGAACACAAAGTTATGTTTTTCCACTTCTGAATTTTCACAATTCACGTTTACTTGCATTTTGGTCTATAGTAAAGAACAACGTCTAGGTTTGGGTCGATTCCCAATAAAATAAGCTCTCCCCTCATGTCTGCATTAGCGATCACCCAAATATTCAGTGGCAGCTAGTGCTGCTACAATTTGTATTTTCTTCCCTAGGATTCCACCTAATAACACATAGCTTTACTGACAACTTGAGCTCCTCCAAAGTAGGAAATTTGAAACAAGAAATTCACTCTATTTTATGTTTATATTGCCATTTACAAGATGAATCCTAGGAAGGACTAAAACCGACTTCATTTTCTTTCCACAGGAAAATAAAAAGGAGGGAGAAGAGATGGTTTACTCAGCAAACAGGCTGAATAAGTTCTGACCACATCATAACTTTTTCCAACGGCATCTTAAATCCAAATTATTACTCTAAGTTGTTTATCTGGTACTTTGTATTGCTTAACACTTGCTCCTGGCAGATTTAGGATAGAGTATAAGTCTTGCTTTGTGCTTGAATCCTTGAATAACCTGAAGATGGATAATGGTAAAAGCAGAGACAGCTCTGAAATGGTTTTAAGATACACAGCCTCAGTAATAGAAAATAAAGCAAACATTTGAAGGATGTGATCACAAGTTCTCAAACTTGGTTGTCCAGAGAAAGCAAACCTTATTTTCATTGCTGTCAGAAAATTTAAATATAAAATCTCATATCCTTTTGAAAAATGAAAATCAATACACAAAAATCAGTAATGTTTCTATACACCACTAAGAATGAGCTGACAAAGAAATCAAGAAGGCAATCTCATTTACAATAGATACACAAAAATACCTAGGAATAAATTTAACCAAGGAGGTAAAAAAAAAAAAAGTCACAAAAATTACTGTAATACACTGATAAAAAAAAAACTGAAGAGGACACAAGTAAAAAGACATCCAATGCTAATGGATCAGAAGAATTAATATTGTGAAAACAACCATACTGCCCAAAGCAATAAATCAATTCAATGCAATCTTTATCAAAATATCAAAGTTATTTTCATAGAAATAGAAAAAAATAATCTCCAAATTTGCATGGAACCAAAAAAGAATACAGATAGGCAAAGCAATCCTCAAGGAAAAGAACAAAGCTGGAAGCATTACACACTCTGACTTAAAAATATATTACAAGGCTATAATAACACAAACATCATGGTATTGGTATAAAAACATATTATATATATACATACCAATAGAAGAAAATCCATAAATAAATCCACATATTTACAGCCAACTGATTTTCAGTGGGGGCCAAGAATATGTGTTGGGATAAAAACATACCCTTTTCAATAAATGGTGATAGGAAAATTGGATATCCACATCCAGAAGGATAAAACTATTTCCCTTTCTCTTATCATATACAAAAATCAACTCAAGCTAGATTAAGCATAAGATCTAAAACTATAGGACATTGGTGTAACCCAGTGATTTTCAACCAGTGTGCTGTGGCACACTGGTATGCCATAAGAGGTGCACCATGAAAATTTTTAATGATCATTAATTAAAGAAGTTCAGAGCACAGTAAGTATATTCTCTTTTTCACTTTTCTTTTGTCAACATAATTTAAGTAGCCATGGAATTTCAACTACAGGTTCAAGTGTGCCATGAGATTAAAATGGAAGGGTTGAAAACACTAGTGTATGCATACATTTTATGGCCAAAAACTCAAAAGCACAGACAAAAAAAACAAAAAGAAAGAAAGACAAATGGGACTATATTGAACTAAAAAGCTTCTATAAAATGAAGGAAACAATCCCTTCACAGAGTGAAGAGACAACCTGTTAAATGGAAGAAAATATTTCTAAACTGTTCATATAAGGGCCTAATATACTCAGAATATACAAGGAATCCAACTCAATGGCAAAAGACATGAAAAGACCTTTTCCCAAAAGAAAGCATACAAATGTGCACAAGGTATATGAAAAACTGTTCAACATTACTAATCATCACGCAAACACAAAAATCACAATGAAATATCATCTCATCCCTATTAAAATGTCTATTATTAAAAAGACAAAAAATAGTGCTGGTGCAGATGCAGAGAAAATGAAGCTCTCATAAACTGCTAGTGGGAATGCAAATTACAATAGCTACCATGAAAAACAGTGTGGAGATTTTTCAGAAAACTAAAAATAGAACTACCAGAAAAGCCAGCAATCCCATTACTGGGTATTTATCTACAGGAAAAGAAATCAGTATAGCAAATGGATACACCTGCATTTGCATTTGCATGTTTACCACAGCACTATCCACAATAGCAAAGAGATCACATCAATCTAAAAATCCATCAATGGATGAATGAATAAAGGAAATGAGGTATATATACACAATGGAATACCATTCAACCATAAAAAGGAATGAAATTCTTATGTGTAGCAATGGATGGATTTGGAGGTCATTGTGTTAAGTGAAATAAGCAAGGCACAGAAAAAGATAAATATTGCATGCTCTCATTCATATATGGAATCTAAAATAATAGATCTCATGGAAGTAGAAAGTAGAATGAGAGATACTAGAGACTTGAGTATGCACACACAGTCAGATAGAAGATACAAGTCCTAATGTTCTGTAGCAGAGCAGGTTGGCTATAGTCAACAATATATCATATATTTCAGACTATCCATGAGAGAAGACTTGAGAAACTCCCAACACATCGAAATAATAAATAATCAAGATGATGGATACCCTAAATACCCTGATTTGATCATTACACATTCAATACATATAATAAAACATCACATGTACCTCATAAATATGTAAAATATTATTTATCAATAAAAAATAGAAATGACGATAAATACTTGGCAAAGGCAAGCTAACATGCTTCGTGTTAGCAGTACTGGCACAAAAATCGTGGAACAAAGTGTAATCTGGGGTGTCCCTATATCTTCTAGACTAGGTCAATTTGCTTATGTTTCCAGTCTGTCCTCATTGAAAGGTTAAAGATTTCCTCCAAGATGCCTGTGGAATCCAGGGATGCTTACAGTCTTAATATACCTGCTCTGTTCTCCCACATCTACCAAAAAAGATTGGTTTGGCATCCTATATTCCTACCATATATGTGTGTGTAATATGAGGTCTAACAAGTTTGCAAACTCATCCTAGAAAGAGTGCTGCATACCTCATTTCTGATTATCACGACAATCACCTGTAAAGTACTCCTCTTGGCCATCTTGTGACTGTAGTGATACTCAGCAATGGGGTATGCAGCACTCTTTCCAGGATGAGTTCACAAACCCAATTTTCAGACCTCATAGGATGACATCTCTAATGGCCATTCCAGAAAAAAGAGTTTCAAAATCACTTTGAAGGGTGGACTAGGTGCTGGTGTCAGTGCATAGCTTCCCAAGGGGAGTATTTTGAAGGTGATCATAGTGATATTCTCAATGTGGTATGTAGCACTTTTTCCAGGATGAATTTATATACTTAATTTCTGTGTGTATATCTATATCTATATAGAGAATATATATACCCAAAGCATGCACATATATATGAGCATATGTATATATAGAGAGCTCTGCTATATATATTAATAGATATACCTACTACATAGATGTGCCACCTACATACTTCCCCACATAAACCTTTATGTGCCACTAATTCCTGTCAACTTTTAAGAAACTAACATAAAAACTAAAAGCATGAACACTGTATGTATGTATGCAACAGATTTTATTTAGGATTTAGAGGACAAGGTTTGGGTTTATATGGTAGCCACAAAATCAACATCAGGTGGAATATATCAAACTCTTTTACCTACTGCTCTGCCAAGGTAATTGTCCAGTGGCCACTGCATTCATGCATTTCCCCTGCCTTACATGGTATCTCTGATTCTTCCCTCCCTTTTCCTTTCTCACTTCTCATTTATCCCTAGGCCCCTATTAACTCTAGGAATTCAAATATTTTTCTTCATCACTCAAATATAATAGTGGTTCTTCCTACAATATGTATGTAACTTATTTAAGATGACAGTTCTCAGGCCCAATGGAAGACTGATGATCAAAATGTCCAGGGTGTCCCACAAGTCGCCTATGAAGTCACCACACACAGGGAAAAATGGGAAACACTAGGTAAATGTACCTTTATTTACAAAATATTCATAACTAAAGTTTACAAAATATTTACAAACTATTCCCCATGTGTTGGCCACCTTTTTGTAAAATTCTATAATGAATATTTTGCAAATAATGGTACATTTAGCTACCATTTCCCATTTTCCCTATTATAGCAATATTTTTTTTTGGTTGGGGATTCATTGAGGATACTAGATGTGTCACACACTGAGACTCCACCCCCTCCCTTCTTCCCTTTCTCTCTCTGCTCTCCCCTTTCCCCACCCACCACCGTAATGTTAATTGTTTTCATATCAAAATTGAATTCATAGGATTCTTGCTTCTCCAGTCTTGTGATGCTTTACTAAGAATAATGTGTTCCAACTCCATCCAGGTTAATACAAATGCTGTAAAGTCTCCTTTCTTTTTAATTGTTGGGGATTCATTTAGAATACAAGAAACCAGGTTACACTGATTGCATTTGTTAGGTAAAGTCCCTCTTGCAATCCTGTCTTGCTCCCAAAAGGTGTGGCACACACCAAGACCCCACACTGCCTCCGTCCTTTCCTCTCTGTGCTTTTCTTTTCCCCCACCCCTTTCCTCCTTCTTTCTCTCTCTGCTCTCCCCTTCCCCCATCACCACCATGTCATTAATTATCATTAATTGTCCTCATATCAAAATTGAGTACATAGGATTCATGCTTCTCCATTCTTGTGATGCTTTGCTAAGAAGAATGTGTTCCACTTCCATCCAGGTTGATACAAAGGCTGTAAAGCTGGCATCCTCAAACTATGGCCCATGGGCCACATGCAGCCCACCTAGGACATTTACCTGGTCCTCTGGGTGTTTTGGCCACTGTTGCCTGTCCTGCTTAGCAGCTGACTCATCCAGGGGCTCACAGTCCAGCTCTCCAATGGTCTGAGGGACGGTGAACTGGCCCCCTGTTTAAAAAGTTTGAGGACCCCTGCTGTAAAGTCTCCATTTTTTAAATGGCTGAATAGTATTCCATGGTGTACATATACCACACTTGTTAATCCATTCCTGGGTTGGTGGGCATTTAGGCTGTTTCCACATTTTGGCAATTGTAAATTGAGCTGCAATAAACAATCTAATGCAAGTGTCCTTAAAAAGATTTTTTTAAGGGATCACAGGATCAAATGGGAGGTCTAGCTTGAGTTCTTTGAGTGTTCTTCATACTTCCTTCCAAAAAAGTTGTATTAATTTGCAGTCCCATCAGCAGCGTAAAAGTCTTTCCTTCTCTCCACATCCATGCCAGCATCTGCAGTTTTGTGATTTTGTGATGTGGGCCATTCTTTTGGGGTTTGATGGTATCTCAGGGGTGGTTTTGATTTGCATTTCTCTAACAATTAGGGATGATGAGTATTTTTTTGTATGTTTGTTAGCCATTCATCTGTCTTCTTTAGAGAAGGTTCTATTCATGTCTCTTGCCCATTGATATATGGGATTTTTGGCTTTTCTCAGGTGGATTAATTTGAGTTCTCTATAGATCCTAGTTATCAAGCTTTGTCTAATTCAAAATATACAAATATCCTTTCCCATTGTGTGGGTTGTCTATTTGCTTTGGTTGTTGTCTCCTTAGCTGTATAGAAGCTTTTCAGTTTAATTAGGTCCTATTTGTTTATTTTTGTTGTTGTTGCAATTGCCTTGGCAGTCTTCTTCATGAAGTCTTTTCCCAGGCCAATATCTTCCGGTGTTTTTCCTATGCTTTCTTTGAAGATTTTTTTATTGTTTCATGCCTTAAATTTAAGTCCTTTATCCATCTTGAATCAATTTTTGTGAGTAGAGAAAGGTGTGGGTCCAGTGTCAGTCTTTTACATGTGAATATCCAGTTCTCCCAGTACCATTTATTGAATAGGGAGTCTTTTACCCAAGGTATGTTCTTGTTTGGTTTATTGAAAATTAGGTGATTGTAAGATGTTAGTTTCATTTCCTGGCTTTCTATTTGATTCCAAACATCCATGTCTTTGTTTTTGTGCCAGTACCATACTATCTTGACACTGTGACTTTGAAGCACAGCCTAAAATCAGGTATGCTGATCCCCCCACACACACACTTTGTTTTTATTACTAAGAACTGCCTTAGCTATACGGGGCGGGGGGGGGGGGGAGGTTTGGTTCCATACAAAATGCAGAATCATCTTTTCTAAGTCTTGAAAGTATGATGCTGGTATTTTAATAGGGATGGCACTGAATCTGTAGATTGCTTTGGGAAGTATAGACATTTTAACAATGTTGATTCTTCCCAGCCATGAGCATGGTATGCTCTTCCATTTGTTAATGTTCTCTGCTATTTCCTTTCTTAGGATTTCATAATGTTCTTTATAGAGGTCCTTCACCTCTTTTGTTAGGTATATTCCTAGGTATTTCATTTTCTCTGAAGCTATGGTCGAGGGAGTTGTGTCCTCACTACTGGCTTATATGAAGGCAACTGACTTGTGGACATTGATTTTACATCCTGAGACATTACTCTATTTTTTGATGACTTCCAGGAGTCTTGTGGTTGAGTCCTTGGGGTTCTATAAGATCATATCAGCAGCAAAGAGGGAGAATTTGATCTCCTCTGCTTCCCATTTGGATGCCCTTTATTTCCTTATCTTGACTAATTGTATTGGCTAGAACTTCCAGCACTATGTTGAATAGTAGTGGTGAGAAAGGACAACTTTGTCTGGTTCCAGTTCTGAGAGGAAAAGTTTTCAGTTTTACTCCATTCAGTAAAATATTAGCTGTGAGTTTGTCATAGATAGCTTTGACCAGTTTAAGAAATGTGCCATGTATGTCTAGACTCTTCAGTGTTCTAATTAGAAAAGGATGATGGATTTAATTGAATGCTTTTTCTGCATCTATTGAGAGGATCATATTGCCTTTATTTTTGCTTCTGTTAATTCTGTGAATAAGGTTTATGGACCTGTGTATGTTAAACCAGCCTTGCATCCCTGGGATGAAACCCACTTGATCACAATGTATGACTTTTTTGATGATAAGCTGTAATTAATTGGCTAGTATTTTGCTGATAATTTTTGCATCTATATTCATTAGTAATATTGGTCTGAAATTCTCCTTTTTAGTTGGGTCTTTTCCTGGTTTTGGTATCAAGGTAATGTTTGCTTCATAGAACATGTTGGGGTAGATTTCTTCCTCCTCAATTTTTTAGAATAATTTCTGCAGTACAGGAATAAACTCTTCCTTGAAGGTTTGATAGAATTCTGGTGTGAAGCCATCAGGACCAGGGCAATTTTTTTGTTGGAAGATTTTTTTATTGTTTCTTTAATCTCAGTGCTTGAAATTGGTCTGTTCACGAGATCTATTTCCTGGCAAAGTCTAGGGAGAGGATGGGATTCCAAATATTGATCCATTTCCTTCACATTGTCAAATTTCTGGGTATAGAGTTTCTGGTAGTATTCAGAGATGATTTCTTGTATCTCTGTGGCATCAGTTCTTATTTCCCCTTTATCATTTCTGATTGAAGTTACTAGAGATTTTACTTTTCTATTTCTTGTTAGTCTAGCCAAAAGTTTATCTATTTTATTTATTTTTCAAAAAACCAAATCCTTGTTTCATTAATTTTCTGAATGATTCTTTTGTTTTCAATTTCATTGATCTCTGATTTAATTTTGGATATTTCTTTTCTTCTGCTGAGTAGGCTTAGATTGTTCTTCTTTTTCCAATTCTATAAAATGGCTTATGAGTTTGTTGATGCACTCTCTTCCTATTTTTCAAATGTAGACATCTAAAGCAATAAATTTTCCTCTCAGATTTTTCTGTGTCCCACAGGTGTTGGTAGTTTGTGTCTTCATTGTTGTTATGCTCAAGGAAGTTAATGATTTCCTCTTTTATTTCTTTTTGCACCCAACTGTCATTCAACAGAAGGTTGTTTAATTTCCATGCCTTTGTGTGGGGTTGAACGTTTTTGTTGGAGTTGAGTTCCACCTTTAGTGCCTTATGGTCTGAGAAGATACAGGTAAAATTTTATTTCTTTCGATTCTGTTGAGGTTTGTTTTGTGTCCTAGTATATGATCAATTTTGGAGAATGTTCCATGGGGTGATGAGAAGAATGTATATTCTTTATCTTTGGGATGGAGTGTTCTATATACATCTATAAAGCACAGTTGTTCTAGGGTCTCATTTAAGTCCCTTATATCTTTGTTTAATTTCTGTTTAGAGGATCTGTCCAGCTCTGTAAGAGGAGTGTTAAAGTCCCCTGTTATTATAGTGTTATAGGATATCATATTGCTCAGACTAAGTAAGGTCTGTTTCAAGAATCTGGGAGCATTTAAATTGGGTACATAAATATTTAGAATTGAAACGTCTTCTTGTTGCATTTTTCCCTTGACAAATATAAGGTAACCATCTTTATCTTTTTTGACTTTAGTTGCTTTAACTCCACATTTATCTGAAAATAAGATTGCAATCTCTCTTTTCTTCTGAATTCCGTTTGCCTGAAAAATTGTCTTCCAACCTTTAATTCAGAGTTTTAATTTGTCTTTTGAAGCTAGGTGTGTTTCCTGCAGACAGAAAATGGATGGCTTGTGTTTTTTAATCCAGTCAGCCAATCTATGCCTCTTATATGGTGAATTCAAGCCATTAACATTTATTGAGATAATTGATAAATGTGGTAGTGTTCTATTCATCTTATTTTGTGAGAGTACATTGCTTAGTTTTACCTTTTGCATAAGTGTGGAAGTTAGGTTCTGTCCTTTAATTTCTGACTTCTTACTTTGCTATTGATTCATTGTGATGGTCAGTGTGTAGAATAAGTTGAAGTATTTCCTATAGAGCTGGTCTTGCTGTGGTGAATTTCCTCAATGTTTGTATATCAGTAAATGATTTAATTTCTCCATCAATTTTAAAGCTTAGCTATGCAGGATATAGAATTCTGGGCTGGAAATTGTTCTGTTTAAGTAGATTAAAAGTAGATGACCATTGTCTTCTTTTGTGGAAAGTTTCATTAGAGAAGTCTGCAGTCACCCTGATGGATTTGCCACTGTAGGTCAACTGGTGCTTACTCCTGGCAGCTTGAAGAATCTTTTCTTTTGTCTTGTTGGGATAGGTTCATCACAATGTGTCTTAGAGAAGCTCAGTTAGAATTAAGGTGATCTGGGGTCCGATATCCTTCTGAAAGGAGTGTGTCCAGAATCTTTGGTAATATTTGGGAAATTTTCATTTATAATATTCTCTAGTATGGCTTCAATTCCACTGTGGCATTCTTCTTACCCTTCTGGGATACCTATTACTCATATGTTTGAATGCTTCATAAAGTTCCATAATTCTGTCAGTGAATGTTCTGCTTTCTCTCTCTTCTTTTCTGCCTCTTTAACTATCTGAGTTATCTCAAGAGCTTTGATCTCTACCTCTGAGATTCTTTCTTCTGCATGGTCTATTCTGTTGTTGATACATTCTATTCCATCTTTAAGTTCCCTAATTGACTGCTTCAGTTCCTTTAGCTCTGCTATATCCTTTCTATATTCTTTATATCATTCATCTCTTATTTGATTCAGTTTTTGAATTTCCTTTTGGTTATTTTCCACTTTGTCAGCAGTTTCCTTCATATTTTCCATCATTTCCTTCATTGTTTTCATCATCTGTATGCTAAATTCCTTTTCTGTCATTTCTAACACTTCTTTATAGGTGGGATCCTCTGCAGTAGCTACCTCATGGTCCCTTCACGGGGGGGGGGGGGGGGTTTACGCTGGATTGGTTTTTCATGTTGCCAGGATTTTTCTGCCAATTATTCCTCATGAGTGATTTCTTTTATCTATTTCCTTGCCCTAATTGTCCTTTCACTTCCTCTTCCTCTTTAAGTTGCCATGCCTCTGGACTAGGGTTTCAATGAGTCCTTTTGGTACAGGTCCAGAAGGATGAGAAGATTGAAGCGCAAGGAGGAAAAAAAAGAAAAGAAAAGAAAAAAGAGAAAG